>JAVFBW010182008.1:0-17421 GCA_034783835.1 Mopalia ciliata
GTGCGCAGTAGATCTACTACATTGGATGACATTCCGGTATGATAGGCGCAGTAGACCTACTACATTGGATGACATTCCGGTATGATAGGCGCAGTAGACAATACATTGGGTGACATTCCGGTATGATGTGCGAAGTAGACCTACTACATTGGATGACATTCCGGCATGATGTGCGCAGTAGACCTACTACATTGTGTGACATTCCGGTATGATGTGCACAGTAGACTTACTACATTGGGTGACATTCCGGTATAATGTGCGCTGTAGATCGACTACATTGGATGACATTTCGGCATGATGTGCGCCGTAGATCTACTACATTGGATGACATTCCGGTATGATGTGCGCAGTAGATCTACTACATTGGATGACATTCCGGTATGATATGCGCAGTAGATCTACTACATTTGATGGCATTCCGGTATGATGTGCGCAGTAGATCTACTACATTGGATGACATTCCGGTATGATGTGAGCAGTAGATCTACTACATTGGATGACACCACGGTGTGATGTGCGCAATAGACTATTACATTGGACACCTACTACATTGGATGACATTACGGTATGATGTGCGCCGTAGACCTACTACATTGGATGACATTCCGGTATGATGTGCGCAGTAGATCGACTACATTGGATGACATTCAGGCATGATGTGCGCAGTAGACCTACTTCATTGGATGACATTACGGTATGATATGCGCCGTAGACCTACTACATTGGATGACATTACGGTATGATGTGCGCCGTAGACCTACTGCATTGAAAGACATTCCGGTATGATGTGCGCAGTAGACCTACTTCATTGGATGACATTACGGTATGATGTGCGCAGTAAATCTACTACATTGGATGACATTCCGGTATGATGTGCGCAGTAGATCTACTACATTGGATGACATTCCGGTATGATAGGCGCAGTAGATCTACTACATTGGGTGACATTCCGGTATGATAGGCGCAGTAGATCTACTACATTGGGTGACATTCCGGTATGATAGGCGCAATAGACTACTACATTGGGTGACATTTCGTTATGATGTGCGCAATAGACCTACTACATTGGATACCTACTACATTGGATGACATTACGGTCTGATGTGCGCAGTTGGCCTACTACGTTGGAGGACCATTGGTATGATGTGCGCAGTAGGCCTCACTACATTGGAGCAAATAGATTACATGAGAAATATGCTGCACAATCCACTTTTTTGAAATTTATGGTTGTTTGACATTGTACTCTAATAAATATCACAATTTATAGCATGTGGATCGCAGTGACATGTGTCTTCGTGGTAGGCCATTGGTATACATGAAAAATCACACACTGGTAAATTAAAAAGTATATCTAATGCGCAGTTTAATCATGTTTTGAATTCATGAACAAAGGTGTTTTTACGTCCAAATGTTAACAATAGAGCAGATTTGTTTGTTTGTTTGTTTGATTGGGGTATAACACCATACTTAAGGTCATTTCACTCACATGACGCCGCGCCCGCCTAATGGGTGAAGGGAACCACCCCGACACTACTGGCAACAAACAAACACATCACAGAACAAATGCAGGACAATACAAAGACATCCGAACATATCGGCTTCCTGTTTAGCTCAGAAAGCAGCCGGGCAAAAGTAAGCTCCCTCCAATCATCCGTAACACCAGAGCAGATGCATCTTCTCTAGTCAAGAGTTTTATTCGGTGCTACTCTACATTACAATCCTTGGACGATTTATCTCTTATAAATATTATTACAGCTACGCCCCCTGGCCAATAAAATTACCAAGTTTCGAGTTAAAGCGCTGATAACATATGTTGAATGTTGTTATTTTTTAGTTTTGACAATTCTTTCCAAAGGTTTTATTATGCGCTACTCAGCATTACAATCCTTGGACGATTTATCACTTATAAATAGTATTACAGCTACGCCCCCTGGCGAATAAAATGACCAAGTTTCGAGTTAAAGCGTTGATAACATATGTTGAGTATTGTTATTCTCTAGTTTTGGCAATTTGTTAAACTCTGTAAAGTACTATCTGTAAAGCAATATCGCTTGGAAGCCGAGTCCGATTATATGAGAATAATCCGCCAAGGGGTGTAAACAGAGTAGCTCGGAATAAAACTTTTGGCTAGCGAAGATGGAACAGACGTTGCTCAACTAAATAATACTTGGTGCTTATTAGTTTTGATTGTCTACTAATAAACGTCGACTAAATTCTACATTCTTTTGCCCAGCAAGTATGTATTAAATGGTATATCTTTACTAAGCGCAAAAAGATATAAAGCTATTTTCCTGCTTCGAACTAAGATAATAACAAAATATGTTTCCTTGTAGCTCATTCAGTTTTTTGTTGTCCCAGGATTATAATTGCTGTGAAATCTTGACATGATTAACTAATGGTATGAGGGTGATTGGATTAAATATAACGCCCAAATTTTGTTCAAAATGTCATGTTCCCGGATCAACAAGAACTGTCCAGCTGGAAAAAAAAATCTGAATTTAGAAAGTGTTTTTTTTTTTTTTCCTCAGTTTTTTCTGACACTTAGTTACACGAGCTTATCACAATGTGAACCTTACTTTACACGGATTAAATGCAAGTTTCGCTTCACCAGTAAGCCCCTATAACCAGCGGTATACATCACTCATGGTATCGTACCAAACTAACCTGTAGTCAATATTGATAAAATAAACATCACCAATAAGTTATAGCAATATTTCCACTGACGACTTTCACAAAAAATTCCCAACTCCAATAAAAGATTCACATGTATGCATGGTAATTTAATATTTCGGTACATTTTAAAACCATTGTCAGGAATGGAACGTGTGTTTTTACTATGTTGTATTTATCTTGTTTGAGTGGCATTTAGAAGTTTGCAAATTAGAAAGACATTACGACTGATATGGATGTTCAACTTCTTGATATAATTGGGTAGCCACGTTTCGATCTCGATGCTAAGATCATTGCTTGAAAACGATCTTAGCATCGGGATCGAAACGTCTCTACCCAAATATATCAAGAAGTTGAACATCCATATCAGTCGTCATGTCTTTCTATGTTGTGTTTGTAATACATTCAGTAACGGTGTCTGTATACAGGTAAAGGGATCAAAGGTACGACCATACAACAACAGACAGGGTGATTACGGAGGTAAAACTGAAAGATGCTTAAAGGTAAAGACCACTGATTTTAGGCTTAATCTTATTATTTCTATTGCATATTTTCAAATACAATTGTATACATTCATATAAAAATAATGGAAATAGCTCTTTGAGTAACCCATACGATTTAAAATTAACATGCTGTTTTAAAACATCCGGCTTTTTACTCCCAGGTGAATATGTATAAACGGTTGTTTTTCACTGTTGTTTCGTTTAGGGAGGGAATCCTCACCTTTAAATTTTATATAAAAGAATCCACCAGTGCATGCAATAGCCACGACTAGATGATATAACTACTGTGTTATCTAACAATGACGTCAGTTCCGCTTTTTAAGTTAACTGATTAACAGCTTTCCTAATTTGATTGCAAGTGCAATACAGATGGTTATCTCTGAATATTAAATTATTAAATACATACATGACTGAGGCGTTCAAATATTTGATAGAGCTTGCTGCTCTGCCAACCACTTCCAACGAAAACAGTGTTTTGAGATCGTGTGCAAAAAAAAAAAACAACAACATATCCTTCAGAACACCAGAATTATTGACAAATCTTACAACTTGCCAACCTTACACATGAAAGAAGCCTATCATACACATGCATTCAATAATGCAAAGTTAAACCATGATCCCAAGGCGTCTAAACAATTAGCTTTATTTATTAATATTAATATTTGCTATGTGTCGTTTTTCATTCGCCAATAAAGTTGACTGTGGTCATTCAATGATAAGTTTCGAAATCATCTTTTAAGCCCTAGTCTTCCTCCCCCATCAATCCACAATGTATTTATAGTATAATCTCTTCAACCCTCGGCGTCAGCAGCTCACTCAACGATCTGTTCATTCAATTGCATTGTACATTCATCTTATTTACGATCACGTGTGACTCATTGTATATGTTTCTCGTTTGTTAACTATAATCCTCTAAGATCCAACTGTGTTACTGGCCAGTAGTTATTCTTATTTGTTCTAAACCTAAATGCTAATTATCTGCATGTTGTAAAAGGCTGTATCTTTTACCCTTGTATATTGACGACAGCGAATGTATTAGCAAGGATACAAACATAACTTTAACTTTCGTTCTTTACATTGGTTTTAAAGTAAACCAAAATATTGGATCACCATGTATCCACGTTTATATTTAATTGAAGTCGTGAGTGTTCTTTACCAATAACTTATAATTGTTCTTTAACATTAAATTGGTCGGAAATCAATACCAGTGTGTGTAGATCGGCACTACTTGTGATACGTTACGTTACTCGTATAGTACAGGGCAACATGTTTACTGACGTGCTAAACTGTATTTCAGTTATATGGCGGCTGGGTATTTCCTAAGAGTGGACAGCAACAGTGAAATGTTATATGATGGCTGGGTATTTCCTAAGAGTGGACAGCAACAGTGAAATGTTATATGTCAATGTTCTGTGGGGAAATGAGCTGACAGTATTGTAGATGATATCGAACCATAAAGTGGTGGGTTACTTTATTTCCGTAAGGAACAAAAACTAAGATTGATCTTCACACTTGGAAGGGATTCCATGGATTTTGTTCGTTAAATAAATGTGGGAAAATTGTTATGTTTTCGTTGGCCAACATATTTGACAAGGGCCTAAGGAAAGGTCAGCACTAATCGATTTGTTGTCATTGTCACGTGGCTTGTGAACAGACTGAGAGCTGAAAGCTTAACCCTGGCAAATTATATCGGAACGAAGCGCGGTTAAGATGTAGTAGGGATGAATGGGATATATATGTCCTATCTAGATACGCATGTATTTCATACGACATTTGCGGCTGTATTATGACAGATAAGAATAACCATATATTATCTAGTTAACTAGATAATAGTTAACAGAAAAGTTACTACTGTACAACTTGGTACACGAGAAATGAGTTAAGACTTTCTATACGAAGTTCTCAATCAATGTTTGTTTTCTCTTCAGTTTAATGAGGGATTTTGTCTGTGGAAAATATTATCGGAATGTACTTAATTCTTCAACAGCGTTAACAGATTTTAGTAGCCGAAGGCGAAGCAGCTCGTTAACCAAACAGGCTTATGCACAGTTTATCACAACTAGGCCTTGTACGATAACATAATATTAATCAACTACATGAATCGTTCTCAAATTTAATTGAATTTTTAACATAAAAATTTAATATACGACGATAGTTAATTAGAGTTCACTAATTAATGACGAAATGAAGCAAGGCTAGCAAAACAACTTTTTATTTAAGACGATTCTTACGTCAACTGTTTGTGGTCTTCCAAGCAGCCAACACGCAGAGACCGAGGCGAACCATGTATGTATGAATTTGATTTTTTTTAAAAACTAAATGCAACCAATACTATTGATGATTCGCTTGTATTTCTCCCAATAAGGCTGGGTTGTTTGAAATGAATTTTATCTTTATTACAACATTGCTTTTTGCCTCCACTCCCCCCTTGCCTACCCACCACCTCCCGTAAGTCAATGTGAACGAATGTAAAATAGAACACAACATCAAATATGGGGACAGTCCTTCTCTATCACTCTTGTCTATTCATATATTAATTTTCAAAGTAATCAATTTTCAGTGACTACAGCTCTATTACTATACATTAACTACGCAACAAGTTTCTTTTAAGATAGATGATTCATAATGAGAATGGTGTTACACGAACGTTTTGATGTACTACGATTTTAATCAGACATCTGCTGATCTTCCATTTTGAATCAGCGTTTCTTTTTAACGCTACAACCCATGTTAATAGATACGGCTTGCTGGTTTCGACAGTGATAAAATCCTTGGCTGAAATAGTATGTTAGGAATTATATTCGGAGTGAAATAGATGGGTATTTTACTTTAATGTTTACACATCACTCGATTCAGGGGCAATCCGTTGCTACCCTCTGCCCCTTCTTTGTTCTAATATACGCTTTCGTTTACATCTTTTGTTTTGGTAATCTGAAAAAGTTTTGTTAAGGAATCCGGATAAAAACACACTAGCAGCCGTTTTTTCTCACCGCCTCAAATTTGAAGGTAAACGATAGCGTATAAGCTATTGCTTACTGTGGTGGTTGTACTTTGGAAATATATGTGATTTCAAGAACACAGGAGCTGTAAATAGACTCACGGGTAAGCATTTATTGATACGACCATTATAACTGAGAATTGTCGTTAGGTTACATATGAATATGAATTCTCAGTTATATCAGGACTAATCTAGCCCTAGTCTACACCTAGTCTGACGGCTAAAACCTGAGCCACAGGTCGAATAGCACATGTTGTTTGCAATCACTGTTTCAAATCGGTTATCTTTAGCACTTCACCATTCTTACATTCAATTCCAAGTATCCTTATGTATTATTCATTGCAGTTAATCGTCATTGACTTCGCGTGTTTTCAACTCAGATATCATTCTCTGCACACTGCACACATCAATTTGAGAACAAAATTGTTGTATAGACATATAAAATGGCACATCAGCAATTCGAATCTAAAACTGCTATTTTCTTGACTCGGTCCAAGATGATTATTGTATGGTAATATACCATTATAATTTTAAAGTAAGGTAATAAGTTCAAAAGTAAGGTAATATGATGATACAAACCAGGCTAACTAATCCACAGCATCCACATTTATCCCATTTCCGCAAACATCCTCTTCCGAATTTAAAGTAAGAGTGTTCCAAGGTGAGGAGAATGGCCCCTAGTAGCATCCCCATTAGGAGAAGAATAAAAGCACTTGTAAAGTTGGGAATTCCAAGTTTGGTACTTTTCTCGCCTTTCTTTTTAGTTCTCGAACAAGCACCCTTCATCCAAAACCTCTGTAATCTCTCCAGTTCACCTGTCGAAGCACAAACAAGTAAAACAAACATCAATCATATGTCAAACAACCTCATATAATCATGTGGTTATCAGAATTGAATTATTGAGCACTTACTGACAATTGAATAACTAGAATATTACATGTTTAATCGATGATACAATCGATGTAAAAATATTGTAAACATAAATTAAGGAATGTTTTCAATTAAACGTTTGCTAATGTAAGATAAAAAACTATAACCAATATGTAAACTGAAAGCTAAACTTCCTCCGAGAGATGGACAGGAAGAGTAAAACTTATGTGCCCTTTTGTTAATTTCTTGTGTTGCATTAAGTCATCTAATTTTCTAGTCGACTTATATCCAGTTTACAAAAGGATATTGAACATTGATTAATGTGACCCTGTCTTGCACTTTAATCAGTAAACAGAACAGCTCTACCAATAAAGTCCAATCAAATCTCTTTATTTTCAAACTAGGGGCCTACGTGTAAAGACCTATAGTGTACGATTAGCCTCCACGGCACCAGGGTCCAATTTCACAGAATATCGTACGCTAATTTTACGTCTTTAGTTTAACATGACGAAATTTTCTCGTAAGATGGTATTTTTTTGTCATATATACGACATTTTGTGGAAGTGGCCGCAGACGTTTTGGGACAGGTACCACGAAAAACGTCTACATCCACTACGAGTGCTTTTGTTTGGCTTTCGCCCTCTCTGATTGACACATTACTAAAGATCGAGCGTCTTGTCTTAAATGAATGGCTTTGCATTATATAAATCAATTTGACTACACATTTCACAAAAAGTAGACAATTCTTGTTTCTTTTCTTTTTGAAAAAAAAATTATTGTTAAAATTGATTACTGTAGGTGCTCCTCACACCATAACGTGTGTGGTATATAAGTTTCGCGCCTCTTTATGAGAATATTCGCTGTATTGTGTTTTCTTGTCACTCAACACAAAAGAGTCTAAGTCACATCACGTAATGAGCAAGGTTGGCCACGCCCAAAATGACGAACACCAGTGTCCGAAGGTAGGTATATATTTTTAACCCTCAAGACATTTGATAAAATGACGAAATGATAATTCGACGCCATATTTTAATATGTTGAATGGCATCACCAGAACACATGGTATCTCTATATATAGACTCCTTTATATACATGTACATCATATGCGGGATTTCTATTGGCAGAATACACCCAAACCCGTGGGAGCCCCAGCCTATCAGTGAGTCTATATCGCACAACAGTCACGTGTATTTGTTTTGATACTTCTTTTGAAACATCTTTACACTCCAACATTTGATTAACACCGTCGCCGTCTTAACATATTTTGACATGAAGTAGCAAACAATGCTACATCACAAAAGTAACAACATCTTACCATCGGCTTGTAACTGTAGGATCACGTTGTTTATCGGTTCTAGCCACTTAGATCCGAAGGGAAGTGCAACACCATAGCCTGTCCTGGCGTACCAGTCCCCAACTGTGCGCAATTTACATTCCTTGTCCTTTCCAGCACGAAATTCCAGAACTGTAGCATCGTAAATGAATGCGTCGATGGTACTGGTAATAAAATGAATATATACTTTTTTATGTAAGATACACAAGAGCTTATTTAAATATGTGTTTTTAGTTTAAACGCTTTTAAGGGTTTGATTTGGGTTTAACGTCGTACCCAAGGGTACTTTACAGATGTGAGGAAGGCTTGTCCACTTCACACTGTTCCTTGCCTAATTACGGTAGGAAACCTCGTTAAAACCACTCCCAATATTACCGGAGTCACATCGTGTGACTCACTCATACACCTGAGGGTTGACAGAAGGATGTGAGAGTTTGAAAACATTAACGGAACAAGCATTATATTGGATAGGAATAATGTTGGTATTTAAGTCATTCTTAGGTAAAGATAGGTACATGTATTATTACTTTAATATTATTAACAACACAAAACGATTTTGGGACATTTTCATTGTTAGTGAGCATACAGAGTGCATACAGAGTGCTACATCTATTTATAAAGTAATAGTTTACAAACTTTTTCTTAACAGCCTGGATCCCTTCGTCCACACTGCTTTTGTTAAACTTCGTCATATATTCCCAAATATCGTAGTAGTTGTTAAACAGGTTTGTTTCTGTACTGCCGTAGGGGACAGTGGCAAATCGGAATGGAGGCTTCGTCACATACGGGTTTTTCAACTAAAAATGACACCCCAAAAAAATCGACCTTAATTAAAAACGTTAACAACCACTACGGTTGTTACAACCACAATAAAATTGTAATTATAACAGAATTAATAACTGATATAGAAATTAAAAAACTTAAATAATGCATTCTAAACACAAAATAAGTTTTTTTAATTTTGTTATGCTTAAGCGTCCAGTTTCTTTTCGATCTTTTTTTGTTATATCACATAGCGACAGAACAATGACATTCATTTATAGCCCTGTGTTGGTATACTGGCTAAAACATAAACACTTCAATGACCTTCAATTTAAATCCCATTCTGAAAAGAAAAAAACAACTTTTTATAAACATAGAGTTATCTCCCTTACCCTGAGGTCTGTTATTCCAGTCAAGTCCCAGTACTCTTCTTTTGTGATCATAAAAGCCGCCAGGTTAGCTGTGTAACTGGCCAGGAAGACCAAAGCGAACAGAGCCCAGACGTTAGCTAGGAATCGACTCGATACTCCTCGTGGATTATCCACAGACACCGTCGCTTGGAACAACATCGACCAAATCAGCCAGAATGACCGAAATAAGGAAAACTTATGTTCTAACAAAGCATAAAAGAAGATATTTGTCAAAATGCATGCCTGAAAAGGTGAAGGATATTAGAAATATCAACCTAGCTAGTTATTTGTTTTCTCCCAAGCATTATATATCAAATCCCATTTTTATAACCCCTTAAAAAATAATCTCTTTTAAAGGAAAACCTTCAGTCCTGTACCTGACTACTAGATGTTGTATGCCATATTTTTTTTAATTTAAAAATACATTTCTCTGCTTTGTTCGACCACACGCAATCCTATGGTAGCACAAACCCAAATCATATACGACTTGTCTGCATACCTAAATGGCATGGTTAAGTTAAACAAATCTTTCTTACTTCGTTATCATTGTACAATTTCAAAACAAAAACAGGTCATGCAGACGAAACACCATTGGTCTAGTTCTACAGATACTACAGTTTAACAGGTGAATTTAAACGGGGTTTGTATAAAGTGATCCTTCTATCTGAAGCTATAATTTAGAAAAATACTTAAATTTATTTAATTTCCATTTTGACACTGTATCCAAATCAAAAGTTCAAATCGGAGTTAAGCACCACATAAAATACCTCTGTTCCAAATAGAACCCACTTTTTGCCATGCATTTTAGCGACAGAAAAAAATAAACATAAACTACAGCAGAGCGGACATTTTCAGATTTGACAGGAGCCCTATAAGCATGCATTGGAGATTCTTGTTGATAACGAAGGTCTACCGAAATGTCTCACTTATTACTTGCGGTCTCTGCGCGACATCTAAACAGGGGCTCTTTTTAATCATCTCAAAGCCAACAGGCGATTCTGCTAGTCTTGAACTTTAAATTGCTTTAAATGATAATGTTAGAGAATTCTCAATATCAGTATTTTGCACTGTGTATAGGCTGAACTCACCATTTTCACTTTTTGGAGCGAGGGCTTGTGATAAAATGAAATAGAAATACGGGAGTTAAACAATATGCTAACATGCTGTCAAAGGCAGCACATACGCCTTTCTTAAAGGTTAGTTTACTATATAAGTTAAAAACAATAGGTTATTATCCAAATGCAAAAATTGCCGTTGCTATAAAGTACTATGTTTTTCTTGATCATGCTTTTATTTCTGGTTTCCTCAGCAGGTTATTATTTGGTATATTTTTCATCCTGTCCTCTTCAAAATCTTTAAGTATTATACATATGTCTGATTGTAGTTACTGTTTATACCTCACCAGACTAGATCTATTCCTAACAGTGCCTTTGGCTAACCGACGGCACCGTCACAGCTAAATTTACCTCATTCAGTTACCTCGCATTGGTGTTTTTCCTTGGTTCAGACCCTGCGGACTTAGCCACTCAAATATGAAAATAGACGCTCCGATGGCATGAACGCTAAACACAAGAATTAAACACCACGCGGGGAAGTCATAAGGCTCTGAAAGATAGCAAGCCAAGTAAAAAATAGTAGAGTCACAGAGATAAATAAATATGTATTTTCTTGTTCGGTGCACTCACCAGATGTCCTGGAAAGGAAAATAGTGTGAAAAGTTGTTTCAGAAAAGATGTGTGTGTGTGAATAGCCGAAGAATAACCAAAACGTGATGAAAATAAGGACAATGTCTAACTCTAGAGCAAATCGTCATGTTCCACAACACAATCGGTCAACTGCCGCGAGCTACCTTGCTAACAAGCTGTATATGTTTTGTGAAAGAGACCCTTGGGTTGTCAGTCATTCGTGAATACGAAGATTTAGCCTTCGCGCAGTTAATTAAACAGTTAAAATGGCTCATTTTTTGTTGTTTTAGCTAACAGTTGCAGTATGATGCCACGACCGTATTAATGTAATATCATGATATGAATTCCTTAACCTGGAAGAGGCTGTTGACCGACTGGCGATATGTCATGACGATGCCTTCTAGGTTATACATCCCGGAGGTCACAACACCAAAGCTACGTGAAGATTGTGTTACCTCCATCATTGACGCCCCTATTTAAACCAAGAGGACTGGTATATTCAAAAGTGAATATCAGGATGGAAACAACGTGAATACACAATAGCAGAATTAAAATCCAGGCAGTAAGGTCAAATGGCTCTGAAATATAATGGTGTAATTACTAGGTAGACATGTACCAGATTCCTTTCGCTTATATGTTAACAAGCTACTGATTTAATGTTGGTTACTACATGTATGTACGTAATGCGCATGGATGTAAGGAACCTTACATAATTAGTGGCAGTGATGTATGACTGATAATAATCAGTGAGTTTAAAATGTAAATATATCACATAATTACGGGGAACCGAAATGGAATTGCAACAAATATGACCAAGTTACTGAGGATGGGATACAAAAGTCACAATTTTCATGTTTTCAAGGAGGGTGGGAATAAACACAGCAACAAGTGCGAGTTGGGTAATATGCGACCAAATGAAACAAAGAGAGACATAATACAAAACCGGAATAGGCAATTTGACAAGGAGGTGAATAATTACTATAGGTCCAAGAAACAAGTACCAAGTCTTTATATGAAGGAAAGTATCACTGTGCCTATCTTTTAAACCCATATATTTAGAGTATGGGTTTGAACAATCCAATATCACATGTAAGTCTACATTCAGTACCACTGTTTGTTTTTACACCATAGTCATTTTGCCGTATGATGGATGGCATGGCCTGTGGGTGAACGAAACCATCTGTCTGTACATAAAGCCAACACAAGATAAAGATAAAACATAGGGGACAATATACAGGGACAAAACAGCAAATGCTAATTGTGTCACCCCTTTTTACTCAATCATATATAAAAGGAAAGACCTTCGCGAAAAGAGGTAATTACCTATTGGAGTTTATCCAGGTTTAAAATAAATATTATCAATCAATCAATCAAAGCGAATTTTTCCCGACACATGTATCAATGCAGAGAAATAAAGAGAGAGTATTTCTGATGATACTTCACGGACTCGTATCTATATAATCATACACATCACAGGAGTTCAAAACGAAGAGGGTAAGTATATTAAAAACCGCCCTGCCGATTGGCACTTGGTATAAAGACAAATCACATCTCAAACAATATTGATGCTGGTAAAGATAGACAAGTGCAAAGTGCCTGATATTAATTTTTACAAATTAATATATCTTTTCAAGTCATCGATACCGGAAAAGGAAGACAAGTACATCTCATGATATAACAACAATGTCAGTGTTAACGTTAATTAGAATGAAACCTTACCTAGAAACCATATTCATCTTTTGACATTATGCTCATTGTATATACAATTGTTACATGCACATAGGCTAAATTTTAATTTATACGCCAATGAAACTTATATTTATGTAAAGTCAAGGAAATATCAAATACGACATCTGACTGATTAAGATCCATAGAGTGTTGGAGATACCAACCCCAATGGGACTGAAATCTTGAAATCATTAAAAGGATTGCAAGGGTTTTAATTTAGTGTGCCAAAATAATGAAACAAAAAATATCTTGGTCTGTACAAATTATTCAAATTAAATGTCAGTTATGTAACAAAATATAAGTGATGTTTGGTTTAGAACCAAATCTTGGACCTCCTTTGCTTGATTCCCTTACCGAGGAAGGCGGTGGCAGAAATGGCTCCGTCTCGAATAGCCACGATAATTGTTATACCAGTCTCCAGATAGGGCACCGAGAACTCCACCTTCTGATTCCGTTCAGGTGTTATCTTTAAAGACGTCACGACCAAATCCGCTTTGTCGTCCATTAAAGCTCTCACCAAGCCATTCCACTGTTTGGTTTCCTGACACAGAAGAAACAGACTTTAATTACATACGGTATCTGGTAGACGGCTTGTATATAGGTCAGGTCAGGTATATGTACACTGTGACTTCATATGATGGCTTGACTTCATACCAATCCCAACTTCATCGAAATCAATTATAACAACGATCTGAACATTAACGACTCTTTTGATGTTTGAATCCCAGACATTAAAAGCGGATAAAGCTATCTTTGACAAAGTTAAGTCCATTGTACAGCAAGACAATACGAACATAAAATTTATTATATTATATGTAATATATTTAATGATTTTTTTTATCCACAACAAAAACTAACCCTGTTATAACCACCCCATAATCCATCTTCGACATCAAACAGGGTAAAATCGAAGCCCAGACTGGTGTTTATCATACCAAGTAGGTCCATAGCCAGGCCGGTACAGCATCTCATAATAGTACCATTCGTGTAATAATTAGCTTCACTGCGAAATCAAAACATACAACAATTGTACAAACTATGTTATCATGCCCACATGATGGTGTAACTTGGTGTTGAGCCGATTTAATGTAATCATGCAAAATAGGTTATACTCTAACGATGACTTTATGCCAACGGTCTACATTTCTGCTCTGATACAAGGAGATAATAAATATTTTTTTTAGTTTGTACCTTGATTGTTGTTGAAGTAAATACTTGTCCACAAAATAATCGTATAGCTGACCATACAGCCCATGTAATGAATTATAATACTCAACTTATTGTAAAACAAAAAAAGGTAAAAAAATTATATAGAATTGTTTGTTTGAGTGAGAGAAAAAAAAATGTGCTTTACCCTGGTTTGCCGTGTCTGACCCACGTTTCACATTTAAAAGCTCTCCTCTTGCCACACGTTCCATCGGCGTCCGGGTCAAAGTATTTCACGTATGGGTCTTCTACATAAGTCATAACTCTAAGGTGATACTTCTTTGGTTTACCTGACGGAGGCGCCTTTCTACCCCCAGGCCAGGATATAGACTTCAATGCCAGTCCGTTTTTGTCCCATGTTCCAATCTGGCAGGACAAGGAAATAGTTAGTATTGTTGAAACTGTTTTTCCAAAATAAACGCATATGAGAGCTATGCTTTATATTAAACACAGGTGTAGAATCACTATAGCTGCGACATTACGCTCTGCTGCGACATTACGCTCTTCTTTACTGGACAGGGGTTATTTAGAATGTTAGCTGATTAAGCATTGCAAAATGTTATATTTAAGTAGCTTAGCATAATATCAAGCTGCATTCCAAATTTGAACTCTCTATCTTAAGCGGTTCGGCTTCTATCCTGTTCACATGGTCATGTAAAAAAAAGTAACAGATCGGAACATTTTTGTTGCCATGGAAACCTGAAATTTGTTCGGAATGATCCCATTTTCAATAGGAGTTTAGTATAGCGTCATATTAAGCTGTATTCTAAATGTGAAGTCTCTATCTCAAGCGGCTTGGCGTCTATCCTGTTCACGTGGTCATGTCAAAAAAGGGACAGATCGGGAGATATTTGTTGCCACGGAAACCTGATTTTTTTTCGGAATGATTCCATTTTCAATAGGAGTTTAGTTTGGCATCATATTTAGCTGCATTCCAAATTTGAACTCTCTATCTTAAGCGATTTGTCTTCTATCATGTTCACGTCAACATGAGGGTAAGTTGGACTGACTGACAGACCGACCGACCGACAGACAGAGTGAGTTATAAAGCTGCTCAGTCGCAGTTAAAAACTTTACCGGAATAAATACTAGTAAAGAACATTACAGAAGGGTTATGGTAAGGCCGTGTGTGTTGCTTTTAAAACCCGGGCCAGCAAACAAACGATTCTAGCAAGCTCAAAATAGACGATTCTAGCAAGCTCAATATATCCGCGGCATGAACCTTGTGCAGGCTTTTTTATCTTCGCAAAGCGTTAAACCAAGTTTACTATAAATCAGTGTATTTTATATTTGTTCTATAATAAAATCCACAATTTTTTTGTTGGTTAGTTTATCCTGATAATGCACCATATATATATGTTACTTACCGGATGCCAATAGCCGTCACTCTTCAGGTTTGTTATATTTAAACGTGTATATTTTAATATACCATTCTCATCAAAACTAATCTCTGGTACCTTTCGGTCTCGTGATCGAACAGTGGCATTTTTAAGGTATCTGAAACATGCCAAAATGGTGATGAAATGCTTTTGCTTTCAAATAAATTGTTAAAAGCGGGACAATAATAACTCGCAATGAAACAAAACACGAGGTTTGTTCATATAGTGTACATATTTTGCTCCTAGTCAATGTTATATTTCCATCTTTCAATATGAAAGCGTTCCCAAGTAAAGAAGACACCTTTTGTAAAGAAACGACAGGCAAGCACATTTCATGTCTTTTAGAAAGTGAATATTAACAGTAGTTTCGTTATTTTGGGATAATCAACGCTTTTTAGTTTATTGATATACCAGTTCAGAAAATGTTGCGGGTTAAAACCCGTCCTGGAATCGCACTCACGACTCTCTGAGATAGGCACCGAATCGACAGCGGTAAATGCAGGCCACTTAGACCACTCAGCCGCCCGCCCTTCTACAGCAAAAATTTCTGAACTGGTATCTGTTCAAAGTCTTATCCAAAAATAACGCAACTACCCCTAACAGTTTTGTTGCGAACACTGAGAGGAGTAACAAGCAAGTACTGCATATTAAGAATTGAACCCCACCATCTCTCCTACTGAACCAGAGCAAATTCATTCATTCATTCGCCATTCCATATCAGTTTTCATTCCCAAACATAGAGTATAAAGTTTTAAATAAATAATATTCAAACTGAATGAAAGAGCATAATGCTAGTCCTGATAAGTTTTCGCCTTCTAAACACCTATGGATATAAGCAACGATATGCTAATATTAAACTAACATTAAATATAGATTCTTTGAGTGGCATTTAGAAGTCGGGAGTACAATTTATAAATTAAGAAGTTGTTATCCATACTTAAGTCTCTCTAGTTTTCAACATTAAATATGAATATACTATTACTTAATTGTTGAATTTTGCTGCAACTTGGCCAACAGTTATCAGAAAAAAAGAGAAACAACTCACTGAAAAAAGTTGGCACCATCTTTCCAGTATAGAGAGGAAGAGGAAGAGCATGACATGTTAGGTTTTATTGTGTTGAGGCGGTTTTTAGGAACACCTTCATCGGCTATTCTCTGCATGGCGTTTAACCATAGCTGAGTGGCAGAACCGATCAAGGACTTCATGGCAGACTGGTCGGCTATAAACTGAATACCTAAAATAGCAGCAATAAAAACGATATATTATTGAGTATTCAAATAACAATATGCAATTTGGATTTCTAAGAGGTTGCTTTCTGTTGCCCTGGTGTTCGCAGAGCTAAAGGGTAACGGGAAGCAGACTTGTTTGTGATGTCCTATATTTGTGTCCGTCGTCATATAAGTGAAATACCCATGAGTACGAAGTTAAACACCAATCAAACAATCAAACAAAGCCTGAAGGCATATCTGACTAACATTGCCGAAACATACACTGCTTTCAAGCCGAACAAATACATACTTATCTTCAAGATAATAAAAAAGTGATGCCAATTGATCTATTCGAACTCATTTGAATAAGTGAATTGATCTGTTTTTAGTAGCTACGGTAGTACATTTAAGAATTAAATGGGATAGGTTTTTTTTGTAAATGAATTGTGCCCAGTTTATTATAAGAATGGCGTTTAAATAAGAAAATGAGACTATAGAGGAAATTGTGGTACCCAGCATTCCTTTGGGGAAAATAGATGGCGCTCTTCTGCTGAGTTTTTCCACCGTTGCTTGCGTAACTATCCACATATATCTGTGGTCGGTGATGGAAATGTTGTGAGCTGCTTCCATTATGCTACGGGCCTCTCTCCTAAAAAATTAAACACAGA
>JAVFBW010182009.1:0-10645 GCA_034783835.1 Mopalia ciliata
ACTTGACGATTTGGTCACAGCGCCTGGCAACCTTGCCAGACAATCTTGACGATTTGGCCACAGGGCCTGGCAACCTTGCAATGCAGACTAGGACATGTCTCTACTAGTCAGATCGACAAGAGACCGCCTGTCTATCCTGTGAGACAGATTTGAAGACGCCTGATGACTTTGTCGTATAGACTCGAGGTCACATGTCGACCTCATCAAGTGGATAAATTATTTTAAGAAATGGTAAAATTTAATGTTATAGCATTTACTGATTAAGCTCAAAATCTGAATCAGATAGCTTTGAAATCTGTCTGTAACTGTCATTCATTACATACAGTTGTATGTGGAAACTGGAAATCCTCAAGGTGTGAGTGAATTTGTCGTAGCATCAACCAGAATACGAATCCGCCGTGTAGACGCTCATATTTGTCTTTGTGTATGCTATAATATATATTACATTATAAAATTGCATCACACAATTGAATGGAAAACAGACCATCTTAAGGATATAGATATTATTTCGTATATTATTGAATTGTACAAACCACAAGAATTATCGTATATCTTTCTATAATAGATACTTACAACTAGGAAAAATGTTCCTATAAACTCTGAGAGGATTTCCCTTCCGAGTTCACTCCGCACTCGTACTTTTGACAACAGACTTCTCCTGAATTGCATATATTTTGATTCTTCTGTGGTCATGGTAACACTTGGTCAGATCCGTTTCTTTAAGTTGTGTGAAGTTAAAACATAAGTTGATCGTTATTTTCTTTCAGTTGGATTAAATCTTCTGTATAAACGTTTCCTCGTTTTAAAAAAGGTGGAGAATGTCTGTTGAACCAGAAAAAGTTGTTCATGTATGGACTAAGGATAGAGATTCTCAGCGCCTCAGCTTAAGATAAACCGTGTGGTCACACAGCTCGTTAGACCACTAAGCACTTCCATTGGCCCATCCTGGCACGTGACCACGGGGCTATATACACACAGCGCCGAATCTGCATTGATAAAACAAGAGCACATATCAGTGCAAAAATAAGCAGTTAACCACGAGAGTCATTGTCTGCTGTAAATTCAACCAATAAATAGATCATTTATGACGGTTATTCTCCAGACATTGTTCAAATATCCTTAATCCGAGTCAATTAGTATTACTTTTTGTCTTGATAATTCTCAAACTCGATTAATATATTAACCTGGATTTGTTTCTGTTTAGCTGAGAAATAGTGTGGTCACAGCCACGACCAAATGGAACAACGGTGTATATGACCTGAATACAAACATCCAGTGTATGTTAAAAACCATAAACTCACTCAATTAATAAATAGTAACCGTCTGATGAAATAAAACACATCCACGGATACACGCTTTTTTTCTGATAAAATTTGCACAGTCCCAATTTGACGGCTCTGAAGTTATAAA
This sequence comes from Mopalia ciliata, assembly GCA_034783835.1. Classification (NCBI taxonomy): domain Eukaryota; kingdom Metazoa; phylum Mollusca; class Polyplacophora; order Chitonida; family Mopaliidae; genus Mopalia; species Mopalia ciliata. The sequence continues at coordinate 1,411 of JAVFBW010182009.1, forward strand.
ACTATTTTACCATTGTACAAACATGTTTTTGTCCGTCTCCTGAGGACTTCGTATTTATGTTATCTTTTATTCGAGCACCTATAATTTAAAACACGTTATGCTGACGTACAATCCAGATATGGTAGATTATTTGTATTACATGTATATTGTTTAGGCCTATCTATAACGTTACTTTATTCACAAACCTGCACACATCCTATATAGTTTACATTTAATTTTGATTTTGTAAAATTTGGTATAGAACAATCCCTCTATGGTTTCCATACTAGCTTATTTTTCTTTACTATTGCCTGTAATCATACTTACATTCAGTGAATAAAAACTCAATCAATCAATCAATAAAATATGTGTTATATCATACAATTTAGTCACATTTTAAACCTGAGAGCCGTTTATAAATCCCAAATAACCAGATAAAACGATTGATAACTAGACAGACGCTACTCACCGTGAGAAAGATGCTAAAATTTTTGGCCCCGCATTTTGTGGTAGCCATCGACTATAACGTGTCTTGTTTGAAATTTCATTGATTAACTGCTAGTTACAATTATAAATGGCCATAACCCACACGATTTGTTTTTTCTTTACGCAATTCAGGTAACAGCGACAACTTGCTTAGTCTTATGATGTTGGAATTTATACCCGATATTTCCTTCCCAGTATATTAGCTAACATGTCAAAGTGGAGTTGGGACAAGTTGACTCCAATCTCGCGGAGACGGCACAGATATCCGGACAGGCGTACCATCTTAAAGGTCTGGCTGACATGGAATTAGAAAAGATCATAGATTGTCGATGCTTTGAAGGCTAGATAAAAGTTATCTAATACACAGAGAGGATGAATAAAGGAAAACCCTTCCTGTTGATGAACGGTTCCATTAACATCAAAACGGACAGTGTCTTATTGAAACATTTTATTGAAGTTCACATGAAAACAGAGGAAGAAAACAAATCATCCATGATTTTCTACAATCTGGAGAGATAAGTGGTCAGACCTGACTTTTTCGTTTCAACTAACCGAGACAATTCGAAAAACTCATGTCCATCCTCCTATACAAGTCACATTTTCTTTCATCAGCAGAAATCTGTATTTGAGTGTTTACCCTAGACTAACTGTAACACAGGAACGATTGGGATTTGTTTACCCTAGACAAACTGTAACACGGGAACGATTGGGATATATTTACCCTAGACAAACTGTAATACAGGAACGATTTGGATGTGTTGACCCTAGATAAACTGTATTACAGGAACGATTGGGATGTGTTTACCCTAGACAAACTGTAACATAGGAACGATTGAGATGGATTTACCTTAACCAAACTGTAATACAGGAACGTTTCGGATATGTTTACCCTAGACAAACTGTAATACAGAAACGATTGGGATGTGTTTACCCTAGACAAACTGTAATACAGAAACTATTGGGATGTGTTTACCCTAGACAAACTGTAATACAGGAACGATTGGGATGTGATTGCCCTAGATAAGGGACGATTGGGGTGTGTTTACCAAAACCAAACTGTATTACAGGAACGTTTGGGATGTGTTTACCCTAGACAAACTGTAATACAGCAATGATTGGGATGTGTTTACCTCAGCCAAACTGGAATACAGGAACGTTTCGGATATGTTTACCCTAGACAAACTGTAATGCAGGAACGTTTCGGATATGCTTACCACAGAAAAAACTGAGATACAGGAACAATTGGGATGTCTTTACCACAGCCAAGCTGGAAAACAGGAACTCAAAGGGACACGGGACAGATCAGCTTTGTGTCCTCACCAATTCTGACTAAATTCTTGTAGCCTTAGCTGACACCCGTTGCCCTAAGAGATAGCTAGTTTTTTTTTACAAAATCAATAATAGCATATGCATATGTTCCCTATCGTATGTGATGTTTTAAATATTCTTAACTGTTATATTATGAAAAGGGTAGACAGCAAAGCTTCTTTGGTTTTTGATACTAATATTCAACTGTTTCAAAACATTTATCACGAAATATCATCTGATTCATCTCAATGTTCAAAGCAGCGTATTTATACTTTACCAGCATTCCATGGTCATCATTGAAAGGGCTCGGGCCAAAGCTGTTAATCTCTTTGTTACAAATCAGGGATTCGGAATGATAAACATCATCATGTAGAACAATGTAAATATTGTTACCTGCAAACGGTCTATTAAACGCCGAAGAAATTTCAGATTAAGTTTTGATGTAAATGTATAAATAATCTTTATGATTGCTCTGAGATACTCTCCTACATTTCATTTAATGTACCTCAGTGACTGTATTGACACAAACTTCTATATATGATCGCAGTAGCAATATTCACGAGTATTCTGCAGTTCAAAAGTGTATGGATGTTTACAATGATCTGCAATCCACGTTGTCCAACCTTGACATACAAAACATGCCTTGAGAAACATTTAGATTTCAAATAAGAAAGGCGATTTATTCTTGTCAGTAAAATCTAGAAAATATGTATGCATGGTTGTATGTGTACAATAATAAAATATGTTTGTGAGTGTTTGCGTGCCAGTTTGTATATTATCCATGTACATTGAATTAAATTTATTATATCATTGTATTCATATGATTATTGTTTATATCCACTTCGTGACTTGTACGTATTTATATCCCATTGTGTCATTATTATTGTTTATATTAACGGAGCCAGTTAATAGGAATAGTTCCGGTTGGTCATCCCTGAATCAAATAAATAAAGGAATAAAATAAATAAGTAATTAATTTTAGGTACACTTTTGTCTGTATTATCGTTTATAAACTATGTTAATTGAAATAAAACACTTCAGTTATTATATATGTACCATAGTTTAACTTCAACAGTATTATTCTCATCTCACGAAACACAATTTAAGTAACTGTTTGATTCCCTTGTTTCATGCAAAACAATTAGATGACCGTATAAATGTCATTAATAACGTGAGTGTCTGAAGAAACTCTTGGCTGGATACCGTCTCCATGCACGATCGCTGATCACTTTCCGTCAGTGTCAGCGGTGCCGTTCCTACAATTTAACCCAGTAATTATATAGACACAAATACAATCTATAAAATCGGAAGGCGAAAATTGTGATTGTAAATAATTTTAATTAAAAAGAAATTAATGCTGTGTTTATCTCCCGGAAGCTCAAGGGGAACAATTACCACAAATCATCAGTAATTGACTCGAGTGCATGGTAGTAAGTGAGACACCCCCCATCAGTTCATCTGCATTTCAACTCTCTTTAGGCTGCAAATGGCTACCAGTATTTTTAACTACACTGTCAGACAGAAAGACGGAAATTACAATAAAAACTGTGCATATCTATATTATCTTCACTCTAGGCGGCATGTTCTATTCCAGTTCTCTTTAGACACAAACGTATGCTCCAAACTAAATATACACGTCAACTAAAAAAAAATTCTCTTTTTAAAGCTAGGTGCAACGGAGCCGTAACATTAAAAACGATATACTAAGTCGTTCAAACGAGATAGTAAGTCGTAAAAACAGTAAATGGACACCAAGATCTTTTATTTTCTATATTATTTTAACGTGTTCAGTCTGTATTTACATTAAAATAACAGTATTCCTGGCCAATTAAAAAATCCAATTTACCAATATATTAGCATGTTCATAACATTCAGGAATTTCATGTGTGTGACAATTTTAGTAGTCTTTGACACAAAGGCCTGACAAAATGTTCTATTCTATTTCAAATCTTCTCAGCAGAGATTTGAAACCCACCCCCTTCCCACTCCCCATTTATTACGTTACAATGTAATAAGACAAGTTAGTCTCTGGCAGCTTCACATTAAATGGCTTACGTTTGACCTAATTGTTAGCTAATCATATGGACGCCCGCTATTTAGTTGAATGAAATTGATATTGATAGGAGGAATCAGGGTCTGAATGCTCGTTTCATCACATTGATGCGCGCTGATAAATTTGACCAAAGTATAAACCTATACTGCCACTACTATATACATTGTTATGTAACAAACGAAATTTAAAGCTAGTTTTTTCTATTGTTCTTCCATCAGAGAGTTTCATTTTCCCTTCTTGACGATTATTCTTTTAATGAGACCTCCCGAGTCTCCGGGCCTAGGCATCTTTCGGGCTGGGATAGTCGACTATCTTCTGGCCCCACCCCCGACCGCAGTGCTGCTGAAGTAGCTATGTAACAAGCTGTTTCTATTAGCTATGGAATAAGACTGTACTGGTTAAGTATACTGCAAAGAGAGTGAAATTTTACCTTTTCCACCTATAAACGTGTAAAAGAAATCTAGATGAAAAAACAACGGAACTAAACCTCCAAGTCTAAAAATGCTTGATTTAAACATTCATGACTATATAAACCTGTCATAGTGTGCCAGGTATAATCAGTATCTCTTAAGGCTCGCTATTGACAGTCACTCTTAGCGATATTAAATAACTGTAGAGAATTCTCCTATCGTCAAAATTATTGACAACAAGTATTAAACATTGCGAGAGTTGAGTTATCTGTCACTAGTGTCCTACCACTTGCGTTAGATTATTCAACAAAATCTACAAAAATCGAATTAAAACATGGCTATACTTTGAACAGATAAGGGACATCTATACAATAATCTATTTTTCAATAACGTTGCTTACAAAATAAAAATAAGAATACGATATAGGTTTTTCGGAATATGGACAGATTATCAGTATTAGAGTATTTAAAGTCATAAACCTGAGAACCAAGCTTCTGGGATAATATTTAAATTACTGTTAAAGCACACACAAGTTTATTTTCTCGTCGTAACATATAATACATAGCATAGACGTTGCGGTTTATATAAAAAAAAAAATACGCCAGGCAATAGTGATGTGTTCAGGCCTTAGGTGTCAGCGTAAACTACGGTGGTTAGATGATCGGTGGGTAAATGTCAATATAATCCTGTCACATAACTGTGTTAAGCTGTTAGGTTAAAACGATTATTGTCGGCATACAGAGAAGCTAACCTCAGTCTGTCTCATCACCTTGTATTCTGACCTCGACCAGAACAGGTCTGGCTGACCGCAGAGGAATTCATCGCTGCTATCTCAGATGTCTATTATTACACAACCTACAGAGATGGTGACTGGTAAACATCGAGAAGATATACGTGTCATTTTAAGACAACTGTAAGGTTAGCAGAACAGAACATTACTTTGGTGAGGATAATTAGCTAATATCAAGGTAGGCCTAGTCTCTAGGTCATTTTAATCTAATTGTAAGCAATCTCGACTGGCAAGAGGTTTTAGACGAAGACAGTTAAACTCGTTTCGCCAAAGCTGAGAAGAATTGAGTTGTGTAATGTTACTCGTGGTTTTGTTTAATACACGTATTGTAACAAATATATATGTTAAACATTGTGCTGTTAATTAAATAAATGACTGCTGCACCTGTGCAGGTAAACGACAACACCTATCAAAAAGGGGTAATAAGTACAAATCGATTATTTTCGGTACCTCACACAAAAACTTGGAGGAAGATGCGCGCATGCAATAATTATGGATCCGTATGGGCGCCTATATCTATTTGCGGAGGGTCGATCAGATATGGACATTTTGCTCTGATACAACTACGTGTACAGACGGAAGTTACCCATTCAGGTTGTAACGTTTATCTGTGGATTAAAAAAAAATCAGAAATCCTAGATCGTTAAAATTGCTTTGACCAGGAAATGAAGAAGAAAACAAAAATTGAACAATTAGTAGTTCTTGCCAAAGATTCACCACTTTGTGCAAAATCTGAAGTCTTCGTCGATTGCTTTTTTGTGATGTTTAACCAAATATGTCTGGAATTTGTTTTTCAGTAGATAAAATTACATCTTTGATGAAATGTTATGATGTTCAATGATAGGCTTATATATACCATTCGTGTGAACTCTCAGGGGACATTATAAAGATGTTCCTGCTCCAAGTGTCTAATTAAAGAAATGAAGGTTAGATGGCGATAAACAAATACTCGTCAATCTTTAAGCTGGAAATTAACACTACAAGTCAAGACAAGGCGCATATTTTAGACGTTGAGAAATATAGTTTTGCTTGTTTCCATATGATTTGTATTCGTACAGCTGGGTAGATGTATAGATGACCTACTGATGTCTCCAGCAATCTTTATCGTACAATCTAGTCATTATAAAAAATAGTTAACCAATTAGTGATTTTATTAAGGATCTCTGTATTCGATTATTTGTGAATCTCAAAGCAGAGAACATTGATTTTTATATGTGATGTGACGTAGAGTCATCAAATGGAACAACGCTAAGTTGACAAAACAACAAATACCGGATTATAAGTCAGGGTTCGTTCACGATTTTGTATTTCAGGGTGTCAAATATATAGATCTATTTTCTGTCGTTGTACGTGTGAATGGATTCCATTTAGACAGATAGTCGCTTACCTCGGCTAAGTTAGAACCAGATTCAAACCAAATCACAGCCACTTATTCCAAACTTTTGAGTATGCTTCAAATTTATCGAAACTTCTTTAAAAATAAATGGAAACTGGACAGATATCATCAAGTTGACGCCGAATCAGTAACAAATGGACATTATAAGATCAGTAAAAATAAATCCAAATTCAAGTCTGGGTGTATGTATGATGACCACAGACCACCGGAGAAATTTGGGGATATCTCTGGTCATTCGCAACATTAGCTACATACATACATACATATTTTCTCAATTTTTTTCAAAAAAAAATAAACATTTTGGAATTATCACACGATGAGATAAGAGAATAACGTCACCATGGAGTAGATTTTAGGACACTTCTCATTGATAATGTAGTGTACGTTTACCGGCTTCTAGATGATTAAGAGTGGTATTTAAATGCCCACAGTGGGCTGATCTGGTATTGTACCGATGAGTTTCGCTTTATATAATATTCTGCTGCTTTTATTACTGATGTATGGTGGACACTACATTTAAGCTATAATGTGGACAAACTGACACAGATGAAATGTTTGTCGTACAGATCTGCGTTTTCCAGTTTCTGAAACATGCCGTCGATATGGGCTCGTTTGTGCTCAAATAACATTGCCCGGGCTGCCCTGTTTTATAACTTTTGAAGTTTAGAAGAAAGTGTTTTACCACAGTTGGACCAAATAATATCACAGTAGTCCAAATGTGGCAAGGCAAGTGTATTATAAACAGTGAGTAGTTGGGTGGTCAAGATAGCCACAAACATGTGACAGGACAGCGATGCGTTGAGACAATTTACAACACATTTTAGTGCTATGAGCCTGCCACGATAGCTGCCGATCAAACAAAATCTTTGAACGATTCTTCATGATCAATTTTATAGAATGTATAAACCTGATTGAGCGTTATTTAATAAACGATATTCTGAAATAAGTTTGTATAGCTGGTCATGGACTGCTCTCCAAGGTTTTCATGGGATCATGCAGAACCAAAGTAGGCCTAAAATTATTGAGATCATTTTGACGCCATTTTTATACACCAGTGCGACTTTTGCTTGTTTCCAATCATATGGAGTTCCGCTCTTCAATGCCATGTTAACTATATCCGTTAAAGGCGAACCAATACACTTCGCAGCCCTTTTTAAAAGTCTTCTGTGTAGACACCAATGCAGGTCGCTTTACAAATTAAGAGGGAGCAACGATGTAAATATGTAAAATCCCGCGTGATATAAGTAAATCCAAAATAAAACGTGTTACCTGTGTCTTCAAATGTGCTCCCGGTAATATAAACATTTTGAAAAACAATACCTAATTTTGCTACAACGTTTGTAAAGAAGTCACTAAAAGTATTGGACATTAAACGGGAAACATTTACTTCATTATTCTTTACTTTGTAATGTTTTAATTTTGTCGATGTAAGGAAGCAATGATTTAAGGCTTTTTCATAATTGTTTTTGTTCTCGGGTATAAAATCACCGAAACAACTTTGAGCCTTGTTGTACCAATAATCTCGTTCGTGTATATAGGATATGTATTACCCATTGAATTGAGAAGTGATTGGTGAAAGAGAACCCACGAAACGCAACACGTCGATTGGGTTATAAGTTTTATCATTCACCAGAGCAATATAATGGTATTCAGACTGCACTATGAAATATTTTTATCATTTATATCAAAAATAAATTCTAAATCAGAACTGTTTAACTACTTTTTTATGAAAAATTTCACAGTAAGATCGTAGCAGAAACACACTGTTCTCAGGGTGACGTGGAATGGAAAGACGTTCTCTGAAAAGTGACGATAAATGACTTAGTTTTTGTGTTGCTTGGTGAAATGACGCGCGTTCACATGAAAAGTCATAAAAGAAACGAAGTGTTTTGACGCAGAACATTTCGAAATAAATACCAAAAACGTATTATTTAATGGTAGTGCATGACATATCAATTTTATGCTTAAAGTAAATCCTTTTATTTACATGTCGGTGAAATACCATATTTCACTGCCGTTAATTACACTTGTTTTGTTATATACTTTGAATTGTGCGTCAAATGCCTTCGTTTATATTATCACGTTGGGTGTGAAGTGCGTTCATTGACTACGTAACACAAAGGCCACGTCATTTATCGCCCCTTTTTGAATAACAACCCACTATTACCTGTCATCCTTAGAATAGTGTAATTCTGCTATAATCTTGCTGGGTTTGAAGTTGTCATGGAGAATTGAGTAAGACAGCTCTGATATGAATAGGTACGTATTGTTGGTATAAATAATTAATAGTATATTAGACAGTGCAGTGTGAAAACCATAATATTGATCTCGTGAATTGTTAAAAGGATATCTCTTTCACAAATGACTCAAGCACTGTGTAATATGCTCTATGTTTCACTGATTTATTAATAATAAAAGATATTTCCTTGGATTAAATCCTATCTTTGACTGGTTGCAATTTGCTGAAGTAATGCCGTGAAAAAAAAGGTATGATGTACCCCCCCTCCCCACCCCTCCGACCCCTTTTAATAACCAAATGTTCTCAGGAGACTAAAGTGTTCGTAGGACTCGTGGTTTTATCTTCTCGCGTGACTTGATGGCTAAAGGAGGATGGAATGAGAAATGATTTAGAACAAAAAAAAACACTGAGAGTTTTATTATAATTTTAACGGATACTTTTTGCTTATGGTAATTATTGATTATGTTATAGCTAATTGTGCATTCTCCAGCTACAAACGATTTCAGAAATATAAAACCTTATTTTAGTCTGATTTGTGGAATAAATGTGGCTAATCACACATGTGAACTGTACC
>JAVFBW010182020.1:0-10644 GCA_034783835.1 Mopalia ciliata
CGCTACCCAATTATATTCAGAAGTTGTACATCCATAACAGTCGTCATGTCTTACTAAAAATATTCTTGTTCGCTTACTAAACTGAACCTGCTTCAATGTACCATTCACTGGATCAAGGTGCAGTGTGCATTGGACAATCTGTCATCAGATAAGTGAAATACCCTTGAGTACGACGTTAAACACCAATCAAACAAACAAACAATAAATAAATAAAAATGCTTATTTCCTTTCAGTGAGGATGATGGTTTTGTATTTTTACGTCTGCACACGGAAAGTTTACTACTTCAGCTTCCCACCCCAGACTTCAGCATGCCCTATAATGTGATCTGCCTGGCCTGCACTGTGGTTGCTATAGCTTTTGGCTCTCTTCATAACCTCACGACAAGACGCTTCCAGATTGTCGACCCTAAATCAAAGAAAGGAATTGCGGACAAGGTTAAAGGACTTCTCAGTCGTGTTTTCAAAAGGAAAAAGTCTGATTTAGAAACAGAAACTGCCAAAGAGTCTGTAGGATGCGGTGATGATAAAAACAAGTCTATAAACAAAAATATTTCTGATGTTGATAAGAAAACTTTGTGAAGAGTCTCGAAAGTCTGTTTTTAAATGGTTGATCTCTTTTTTATAAAAGCTTTCACACATTAATATTCTCACTTTTGTACATTCCTGACAGCTGCTTTGTCTGACCCATTTGCCTGTGGGTAACAGATTCACCAAAGTTAAGGTGCAGTGTTTCATAGCTTATTCCTATAACTGAGAAACAGTGATTCTCCCCTGTTGCATATTATTAGACCTGCCTACTTGGTGTATTCTGGAGTATTTTGTGCACATAATTTATGTTAAATACACCAAAACGCCATGAGAATATATACAAAATAAATATTCTGTTTTGTACTGTAACACAAAAATACACAAAAGAGTAAGAAAACACTCCTAAAACTAAAACTGTTTTATACACAAATTTCTTCTAGGGTTGACAGGTCTGTCTTATCATTTCAGGAAATTGATATATTTGTGGTCAAGGTGATTAAAATCAGATTTCAGCAACTCCCCATGGTTAGGATGGGACATCAAGGCCTGTCACAATTACAAACCAGGTTGAGAAGCATTTTACAAAGTTGAACCCATAAACACTGCCCTGACATCAAACCTTAATTTCGAGAAACAAAACATGGGGTACTTTTAAGATCCGATTGTAATCATATTGTGATCAATATAGTAGATGATAAAGAAAATGTAATAAGATAAATGTATATGGTAATATATGCTCTTTTTTTGAACAGTATTTTGTTTCCAGAGATTCTGTATGATTAAGCCATTGGCTGGTTTGAGAAATGAGTACCCAGGTTCTCTCTGGGCGAAAGGGCAGCACTAGGCTAATTTATTTTGGTGTGTGTGAATTATGACCAAGCTTGTGACTGTCTTGTTGGAACTGATGTGTGTCTAAATGATTTCCTCAATAAGATGGTCGATACCTAGAAATCGTATAAAAATAGTCTTATTTGCAGTGAACGATTTGCACCGCAGACTGTTCCGAATGGAGTTTAGCTTGCATACGTTATGACTCAAATGACTTGTACGAAAAGATGCAAGTTTGTAATAAAACAAACTTTAAGCTTCGGGAAAATATGGGATTTATTTTACAGGTGGTTATAGTATCATCTTTGTAATTTAGTCACTTTAAATCTGATTTAAAAACCCATTTGGGAATACATTTTAATCCTGTAAGTTGGCTAAACTTCAGCCCACTTCTTGCAACAACAAAAAAACCCAGTAACTTTCTAATTCCCGAGGCTGGTGGCTCAATGATTAGTGTGTAAGCTAACTTATCTTACCTCCATGTACCGTTCATCGGACCGAGTCGGTCTGTCGACCATCAGGCCGCATTTGGGAGTATAAGGGACTCAGACAAAGTGGCTCCGGCAATCACAGGGGTGGTTATTCGGAGGTTTCCTGTGCAAGGAGCTGTGTAAAGTGGACAATCCTTCGTCAAAGATTTGTCATGTGAGAAAGTGGGTGGGCCATGGCCCTGCAGAATACTCACTCAGTTTCATCGGTCGATTGTAAGAGGCCAGAAAAGAGGTTGCTTTATGTTGCCCTGGTGTTCGCAGATCTAAAGGGTAACAGGAAGCAGATTTGTTTGTGATGTTCTGTATTTGTGTCTGTCGTCATATAAGTGAAATACCCTTGAGTACGACGTGAAACACCAATCAAACAAACAAACAAGCACAACCCCAGTGTGCCAGTTTGACATGAAGATTCTAAATTGTGAGGGGTATATCTAAGGACATATAGTTATCTCCCCCATTAATGTTACATCCACAGCTGAAGGATCTTATATACTGGAAAACAATGAATATCACTTGACATGGGCTATTGCTACATTTGTAAATAAACTTTGGAAAAACAGTTTTTACATTTTAGTACATTAGGGCCTTACTAAAGTTATTTCACTTATACATCATCTGGCAATGACATATTCGTCGGTCTTTCAAACCATGATAAATCTATTTTAATTCAACCCTTTAACTATGAGAACAGAATTAATTATTGCATAATTAAAAGATTATCTGGAAGCATTTGCATAAATATGGAGTGACATTTACACTTACTGTTACATAACACTATTAATTTGCCAATAATAATATTTCAACTTACAGTAGCACATGATGAGTGTATACTATTCTACACGTGACAGACTGAAAGCCTTATTCAGTTCTCTCACATTCAATCAGTATTAGAAAATAAATTACCATGAAGAGAAATTGCAACTTCTATGCCTTGTTATAAATCTAGGTCAACAGAAGTTTAATGTTAATAGCAGATAAATAAAATAATGGTGAGGTCAGTCCATTTAAATAAAGATGGAATATAAAAATAACCTAAAAAAAATACCATCAATATCTAAGTGTTCATATCACATTAAGAGTTCATATCTACCTCTTCATATCTGTCAAGTTTTATTATTTATGATCCCGTTTAAGATAAATCAAATTAGTTAGGATTAGTTAGCACACATATAACATATTACTGCATTGTGAAGACAAACTATCTGCTACAGTATGTAACATACCAGACCTTCTCCAAGTCTGTGGTCAGTAAATCATTAGAATAGCTATATCTGCTACAGTATGTAACATACCAGACCTTCTCCTTGTCTGTGGTCAGTAAATCATTAGAATAGCTATATCTGCTACAGTATGTAACATACCAGAGTTTCTCCTAGTCTGTGGTCAGTAAATCATTAGAATAGCTAGACTGTTTGTTGGATATCTATTTAATCAATTTAAATGTTTGAAATAAATTTGTGTGCCAAAAATGTTTGTTCAAATTTAATATAGCTTGTTACACAACTCTTTGACCGTAAACATATATATCATAAAATCAATGATGAGGGGCATGCAGTGATACAATTTATTAGAAAACTATTCAAATTAAACTTTTCAATATTTAATTTTCAAATCTTTATGAAATTTAACCCATGTCTACTCTATGGCAAAAAGTGGTCAGATCAGTTATCTTTCTGACCAGTGTAAAAACACCAAATACTTGTGGTCAGATAAAACCCATTAAAAGTTAAGTACCTACAACAACTAACAACTAGGCCTATTTCAAGAGGAATTTAATGAAAGTAAATATGCTAAATATATTTATATAAAACTAGGGTTATTTGATTAAAGGGTTAAAGAACACATTTTGATTGTTATGCAAGTTATGCAACTTTCCATAATTACACATCTTAGAAGAATTGTTTATGTTTTTTTTTTTATATGAGAAGGGTATACATGTACATCTAGGTCTTCTTGAAAAAGTAAACACTATGTCTAAGTAAGCAGTGGTCATTTTTTAACACAGAACAAAATTTGAATAATATAATAGGGACAACCAGGTAGATTTTGCCATGTTACCACATGTACTTGAAAAGCTGTTTATCAGTATTTTTTCTGTCAAGATTTACAATTGGTGATGACCTCAATTAGCTTACACGTAGCATGCCATGGCTTGGTTGCAAGCACATCACGCATGTTCAGTTCTGGAGATAAATTCCAGTGAAGGGTAAGCAGGTACTCCTGATAATAAACATTTTCCTAGAAACCCAGACTGATCAGGAAATTCACCAACCAATGATTAAGGGCCAAAGCAAAGGTTTAGGTTCTTTTACATGTACTTCTTTTATTTCTTCAGTTAATATAACCTGTGACTTGGGGTCAGTTAATGAAAGCAGTATTAACACAAAATGATGTATGCTGTCTGGTCTGCTGTCTGGTCTGCTGTCCGGTCTCAAATCAGTTTCTTATGACCAAGGGCTTCGGCAGACACCCGTCCACTCGTCAAAGTGGACACCCTGAAGTGAACAATCGCCTCATTTGGACACCCTGTTTTAAGAAACTTTAACATGCTGGAGATAGGAAAACTGTCAAAACTGGACACCCAGTTATTTGAAAAGTGAAGCAAAATGATCATTTTGGACTCCTTACTTCTGATTTCACCTGCTTATGACTTGATTGATTGATTTATTGATTCATTCATTCATTGGTAGTTAACATCATGCTCAAGGGCTTGTCAGTTATACCTGGGATTATCATTAGTATGTAGAGGGATTAGAAACCTTGCTATCCTTCGAATCATTGAACCAAGAATGTGTTACACGGCTAGCTTGTTCCAGTCAACCCAATGGATGAGTTATTTAAACATATGTCTGCTCAGAAGGCATGTGCAATGTAGGTAATGCCAGTTAGGGATAGCTTGGCCTGATGAACAGACTTCATGTGTTTGGCCAGCATGCCCAATGGGTCCATGGGAACAGGTTAGCCAAGTAACACATGCAGGGTTCCATGGATGGAAGCATAGCGGTGTTTCTAATCCCTCCATATATACTTATCCCAACAACAACTGAAACCAACACAACAGTAAAATGTGTAGAGTTTTGGATAACTTTGGAAAGTAAATATTCCTCTTGTGCAAAGTAAAGACAGCATCTCCAAACAAACTACTCTTCACCAGACACTGTGAAAATAAAAATGACCTAGCTTTTGAGCTCAACATGAGTTTTAATCATGTCTGTACACAACCTTTCCAGTATATTGTTTATTTGATATTTAACCTTATAGTTAAGGTTATTACATGTAGCAGCTGTGGTATAAGCCAATGACCCACAAAGGGAGCACATGTTAACAAAAAAATCCAAACATACAAATAACATGCAAAGGCCTAACACTTCCTAAATATTTGATACATGTAACAATAGGACGGGGGCCAGTTGCTTGAAGCGCTATTAAATTTAATCCTGTATTAGAGGATGTCACACAATGGTGAAAGTCTAACCAGGTATTAACAATTTGTTTTGTTTGTTTGATTGGGGTTTAACGTTGACTCAAGGATATTTCACTTATAAATATGATGACGTGCCAGCCCAATTGGGTGAAGGAAACCACTGGAATCAAACAAAGACAAGACGAGACAAATACAGAACAACAGGACAAAATACAGACATCACAAAAAGATTAGCTCCCTGCTCCCCTTAACACTTTTAGCAATTTAATCTGGTGTTAGCAGCTAATTGTCTTTTGAGCAATCTGGCGCCTGAGCTGTAAAATTTTGCTGAGTGAATGTGATTGGTTGATAGTTTATAATAACAGAAGTAAATGTCCTCCCAAGAAAATCAGAGAAAGAAATAAATGTGCTGTCAGTTTCAGATTAGCTACAAATATAAGTATAACATTTATAACAATTTCCCCATGTAAGGAATCAATATGCTAAATACACTTAAATGTATTAGAAATAGTACATGGATTGTTACAAAAACAAAGCCTTCAAAACAATCTCTTGAGAAATTGGAGGTATGGCCTAGTAACACTCCCTGTCAATACATTTATTTAAACATTTTACAAAAAGCTTAAATTTGAATAACCCTTTGTCAACAGACTTCTTCGTTTATAATGTCTGGCTTACATTACAGATTTATATTTTAGTACATGTGGTACAAGAAGGTACAGGCTGACCTATAGGATTGAAAGCATAACAGATATCAAAGGACTTGAAAAGTGAAAATCGGTTATGTACACTTAGTCTCACACCTATAGGGTATCTTTTATCAAACATAATATGAGGGCTAGATGCTGGGTCATGGGCTTGAACCAGACACCAACTCAGTGTAAGCAGAGAGATATATACATGTATATGTATATGTAAGTATTGAGAGTCAATAGTAGTGATTCTGATGCAGAACAACCAACACAACTCAGCTTGCCTGTCCATAGTTTTTTAAAATGTAACCGCATTCAGCTGTGTCTCGAGTTTCTAGAACAAATTCCCAGATTTCTATCCCAAAGTCTTTAGACCACAATCAGGGTTCTGTATCCGCTTTTAGTTTGATTTTAACAGGAATTATGAAAATAGTAATATACGGACATTAATTCAGGCTTGAAATAGTTTGGGCGCCCATACATTTTCCTTAACCAAAATGACTCTGGATATTGCTCTAGAGTAAAATCATTTTCTTAAGTAGAATATGTGATGACACATTGTACACTTCACAAAGATTCTTGCCTAATTACAGTGGAAAACAGAGAGGAAACCTCCTAAAGCAGCAAATGTTGCTGTTTTCTAAATGAAAAATTCATCTTCTGTCTTTCAGGCACAATTTCAAAAGTCTTTTAAATAGCTTCTTAAATAGTATGAATGAATTTGGGGGTGATTTAGTGTAATCTATCTGCATCAAGTTGCCAACATACAAAAAGACTCTCTTGATTACAACATCATATTTGTTTAGTTATTTACAATTACATTTGAACTCTGTGGTCTGTTTTCTAGTAGTATATTCTAATTGCATACAATGTCAGAATACTCACTGGAACTTTGTACCTACAGTAGTAGACTGGTAGTAATCCAGAGAGTTTTTTGTAAGCTGGGTCACTGTGTCTTAGACCAATCAGAGGAGAGTATTCAGACAGTTTCTGGATACTTCTGCTTTATATTGGGGTTTTGTGGAAACATAACACCACCCTCAAAAGACAATGAATCCAAGGTAAACAGACTACTGAAGACGAAATGTTTTGATGTACACTTCCTAATATTTTTTTTCTTTATCATTCAGCGCTTTACTAACTATATATTTGTTAATATACAGTTCATCAAGGGCTTAGGCAGACACCTGTCCACCCGTCCAAATGGGTGCCATGAAGTGAACAATTGTCTCATTTGGACACCCTGTTTTAAGAATCTTTAACATGCAGGAGACTGTTAAAAAGTGGACACCCAGTTATTTGAAACGTGAAGCAAATGACAATTTTGGACGCCATACTTTTGATTTCTTGCTAAGCCCCTGCTGTTCATACAGACCTTTTGGCAAAATACTTTATTTTGGCTTCTTTTCAAGTATCCACAATTGCACATCTATATTTCTTTATGTACATGATTGATCAAAATGCTTGAAAATGGTTATCGTAAAATTTTTATCAAAAATAGCTTGAATTTTTTTTTTAAACACATGTAATCTTATTGTACTATGCTTAACTTTTTAAATATTGTTACTTGTTATTTGCTTGTTTCAGCGGCAAACGTACATAAATTTTTATTAAAAGTTAGTCACTCTGGCGCAGTGATGTGAATTACTTAGAACTGGTGAATCAAATCATGTTCCAGGTAAACTCCCACAAGTTTCTGAATATATCACAATCTCAAGCTGTTATCGGTAACCTTTAAACATCACAAGGGAAGGAAACGACCATGTACATATATATAGCAAAATGCAGCAAACAAGATATTCGGTATGGGTTTACAATCAATCCATCTGCAAACAGGTATTTCAAAGAGAAATTAACCAATGAATGTATCAGCGAAGGAGAATGTTGATTTGATTGTTTGATTGGGGTTTAACTTCGGATTGTCCACTTCACACTGCACCTAGCCTTATTATGGTGGAAAACCTAGAGGATTGTTTGTTTGTTTGTTTGATTGGTGTTTAACGTCGTACTCAAAGGTATTTCACTTATATGACGATGGATTGTCCAATTCACACAGCCTTATTACGGTGGAAAACATAGAGGAAACCTCATAAAAACCATCCTCGCAATTGCCGGAGCCCCAACATGTGAATTGCTCATTTACCTGATGGTCTCGATCCAGTGAACGCTAAGGAGAATGAGAGTTACAAGTTGTATGATTCAGATAAAAGTTTTGTCTTAACTAGAAAGTCCTTTAGATTTATCTTTCTCTAAGTCTTTTATTAAAGGGTCTTTGTGAGAGAGGAGTCGACATTTTAGTTACAAGCTTTTGATATTCCTTTAAAAGGAAGGAGACGAGCAAATCAGGTGCTACATTAGTCATATTGGAAGACAAAATAGCTCTAATGACTATGCAAACCTACTTAATATTTATTTATTACTACATGTACAATATAACATAATTTTTAAAACTATTTTTTGAAGGATTCACACTGATTATTCCACAAGCCATGTGCTCATCAAATATTTCTTTGTTTCAATATATCTCTTTAAAACAATAAATGAATTTCAATATTCAATACTTAATAATTAAATGCTACAAACCAGGACTTATTGAGAAAAAAATAACCTAATCTGGGGACCTTCTAAGTTGTTATTGATACTTCATTAATTCTAACACAAATATGATATAAAAAATATACTAATAATTGGAGTTATTACAGTACTGTCTTGGGTTTGTCAGAATTATACAATGCCACTTCTTTACTAGACCATATGGCCTCTATTTTTTTCTGTCAAGGACGAGGCAGGGTTTTCACTTGCACTAGAACTGCCTGTGCTGTGATATAACATACTAAGGTAGGTACTAAGTGTATATTATGTTAGAGCAAAGGTTTTACAATACACTAAATACAAGTCGGGAACAATGAACTGTGTACAAAAATAGAACAAAATTGGACCAAGACAATGTCCCTATAAACGTATCATAAAAAAGGAAATTGTTAGAAATCGATAATAGTTCAAGTACAAGCCGTGTGAGTAATCATGTGACAAATGTGACAAATTAAAAAAAAAATGTGCATGAAGAAAACATATTTTCGAAACTATTTTCTGAAACATTAGTTTTATCAACTCTCTACTGTTCATACATGTCCATGTTGTGTAAATTGTAGCATTTACCGAAAAACCATGTCAATTTTTTAAATTTAAAAAAAAATATCATTCTGAATTAAGAATAATCTCTTCAAAATTACTCCAAATTCTAGACAGCACCCACACAAATTGTGACCGTACAATCGTCCTCACAGAATGAACCTCTGTTTTGAACTATTTTCAAATTTATTTTTAAAATTAATCTCTGAATACAACCAACTAAAACCATGCTTCTGGATTACACATAAGTGTAGTTGGAATCCATTCCTAGAAATGTAAGAATCAATAAAACTGACACTTGCTAGACATAGCCCATGTTGACTTTTATAACAAGTGACACTGGCCATATCATGAATAACCAATACTGTAAAGGATTTAGTCTAACAAAGAGTATTATGCTGTCTGAATTGATTGTTTGTTTGCTTGATTGGGGTTTAATGTCGTATTCTCAAGGGTGTTTGCAGCATGCTTAAGTTAATTGTATTTCATTTCTATGAGGACAATCTATTCCAATAAAAATCAACACTACATGTAGCACAAAAGTGTTTTCATAATATTGGAAAGTTAATCTTCCTCCAGTGCTGAGTAAAGAGAGCATGGCTACTTTTCAAACAAACCACCCTTAGCCAGAGCCTAGAGGGTCCCGACTTGCATGCCCTAAAGTTTCCTCTGTAAAGTGTATTACTTACTACTTCACCCAACGCAGCAACGCAGGTTAATTTTTTTATAATAATAAATATAGTTCAGCTGTAAAACAAAAGAGCTATCAGCAAAAAAACAGTGCTGTTCAACTGAACTCACTTATCAATAGTGTGACTCATAGCGAATATGATATAAAATATCGCAACAAAAAATGGTATATAAATAGAAAACACATGCAATGTTTTTCTTTTTTATAATCTAGACGTATTAATAAAAACAAAATCAATCATAGAAATCCACCAGATGTAGTCAACCATTATGATTATCAGTAAATACAATTATTCACAAACCACTTCAGCAACGTTTTTGTATTTTTGTAACTTAGGCTGTGTTTTATTAGATATATATTATTTCTAAATCAATCCTTGGAGTACTTTAGTAAAAAACATGATTAATTTTGTTTTTATAGTGGTTCAAGGCTTTAGTTAATGTGTTTTAGTATGGGTGAAGGAAACCAACTGGCAATGAAGGAAAATACAGGACAATCACAAGAAACTATATATAGACACCACAAACACATCAGCGTCCTGTTGCCCTTTGCCTATGATACCCCAGGGGCATCAGGAAACTTAGCTACCTCCCTACCTATAAGACAAGGTAATCACAAAACAAAGAAAAAAATTAATATGGGGCCACTACCAACTATGTGCAAAAAACTTATTGAAAACCGCAAATACCCAGTAAACATTGAGCTCAAACCAATCTTAATCTCCCCAAGTGTTCTCCAAAAACTTAAACTTAAGACATTCACATACACAGAAAACATATCTTGTTTGAGTGGCATTTAGAAGCTGGTTAAATTACAAAGACATGACGACTGAGATGGATTTTCAACTTCTGGATATAT
>JAVFBW010182031.1:0-10644 GCA_034783835.1 Mopalia ciliata
CATGTCCTTTGGGCATCTGTTATTCCCTTTCGAATCCGCCGCAAAAGCGATTCTAGTTATCACACATTTCATTAATATATCTAGGCCTTCTAAGGTGATCAAACAAACTTGTGGTGTATCCATTGGTAGTGTAACTTAATTACTCCTCGGCTTTATTGTATAATTATGACGGCTATACATTGTTTGCTTGATTGGGGTTTAACGTCGTTCTCGATTTGTCCCAGTTATATGACGACTTGATTTCCACTTCACATTGTTCATGTGTTCAATATGGTGGGAAACCGGTAGGACATACCTCGTTAAACCGACCCTCGACCCCACTCATATACCTGGTGGTTGACAGTCGGACTCGCACCATACGTGGACGGTTCATCGAACTGAGTAGAATAAGTAGGCACCAAGCTTACCACCTGGACTGATTTTCGGGCACTGACGTATATATGTTACTCACTATCTAATTGAAGCTATGCAGCAAAATTGTTAAAGTTAAAATTATGCATCACGTGACTGACGCGTCTGCTTTACTGTTTTGACAGACCAGTGACACAAATGAGTTAATGATTAAATACGCCCCCCCTCCCCCCAACCCCACCACACCCCACCCACATCCGAGTAACCCTTAGCCCCCACTACATATCCCCTCCCTAGTTTAAAGGGAAACTGCTCCAGGAACTCTTCTGTCACTAACATTACTCATCCTAATTTATAACTTAAAGCCTGAGGACTAGGTTAGAGGCCTGGGCTGATTTCAAGCGTTTTGAACTTGTCTGTGTGTACCGTGGGAACGAGGTAGCGCATACGCTTGATCAATTCCATGTTATCCTTACTTGTCATGGGTTGATGAAAGTTGAACGGGGATCCCTTGAGGTGACACGTGTGAAAAGTGTGCAGACATCGACAGTGAAATGTGTATTACGATGACGTACCATGCAATTGAACTCATATTTCGAGTTTTATTCTTGGCCACGTTCAGCCTTTCATATTTGTTGTTTTTGTTTAGGCTTTTACATCAATGACAAAAAACAATGAAGAAGACGCAAAGATAAGACAGAACAAACAGACTGGCTCTGAAAATACAACGGCTACAGAAGTCGCTAACATAAAATTCGAACAGGAAAGTTATATTCGGTTTACCGTATAAAATAACGACTCTTTCAATTTGTTTAAACTTTTTGTGAAATTTAGACTGTATTCTGAAATAACTGTACACGGAAGATTGTTTTGTAAAGAAGAAAGGCATAGTAACTGTTGATTCTAAAAAAATAGTTATGGTCAAAAACTGAAAGTCAAAGAACAGATTGTGTGTAATAAAAGGCACGAATTACATCGACAGTAATTAGGTATTTTAGCCTTCTTTATATAACCTGTTCGTTATAATGTTTCACTGTACAGCTTGTGTATGTCACTTTGTATCAAATAAAATTTGCTGTCGTCTTAAATCAAGGCCATATTTTCTATCTCTTTTAGGTAATATGGTGAATACAATACTTGCCTGTTTTATTTTTTATACTGATTTTATAGTATGAGTTAAAGTTTTATATTGGAAGGCGAGTATTTTATATTTGGCGACGAGAAATAATTTTATATCAGGGTACTGATTTTATATTTGGCGTAAAGGGCCGTATATTAAACGAAAGGAATTTCCCTTATGTAAAATAAAATTTTATTTTACATAATTATGTGCAAAAGAATTCCACTTATTAAAACTACTGAGAGATTTCTCCCCTCAACATGAACCGTATCCAACCTGCGGTTTTGCTTCTATCGTCTTGTGTAGACTTTCAAAACAATGCAAAGACAATATGAGTATATTCCACTTACAGGTTATGCATTAACACATGGTGCGTAAGTTTAGCCTCAGCAGGGAACATTCCAAAGTCGATACGGGAAATTGTCTCCCTGCAGCGAGGTTACAACAACAAGAAAGGAAAACGCAGACTGTCAAAAGTCGAATAGCCAGTTACACTCGCATATATATAAAGTCTAACAAGGGCTTAAACACAAAGCCATACTTTCTATTCTGAAAACTGACAATTACGCCAATGACGAAAAAGTACATATCCGGCGACGGGTTTATTTTTTTTTCCAGTACTGATTTTGATTGGTATTGTAGTCTACATCAGTTTATTTTAATCAGACGCACTAGGCCCAATACTCACTACGGAAATTGTCGCAATTGGAGTCTTATTAAAGAAATATAGTTTCCCGTATTAATTCTTCGCCAGAAAAAAAGGAAATGCTCTTGTGAAACACAGTAGATGGATATGCTTCTGATCAGATTGTAGTTTTTGAGAAAATCGAGGTTGTGAGGGAAAAGTCTGTATTGGTTGGCTTGGATGCTTTTATTTGACATATGACCAAAAGAGTTTCATTGGCCAATCTATTTTACAAAAGCGAAAAAGATTCCACATGCGTTGAATTTAGGTTTATTTTAAATGAATCGAAGTAAATTGTTTATTTTACATTTGTGAAAAACACTTTGATTTTATGTCAGTTCCATACATCACACCCATGTGATCTTTTTGAAGAGGATGCCATTTCCATACACCACGATCATGTGATCTTGTCCATCTTAATTTAAAATATACGTCATAGTGATGTATGGGCTTTACAAACATTAACACATTAAACTTGATAACACATTCCACGGCAACTATCAGGATCAAATATACACTGTTATAACTTTCTGACCAACGATTAATCATATATAGCCGTATAGGTAATAGTTTCCCTGTCTTTACACACAATCTAAAACATGATTGGTCAACTAAAGTGTGGTGTCCAGTGTTGAATAGTCACTGAAATATGTACATCTGAAAATGAAATAATTGAACAAAGCTTGACGTGAAGGTCCGAAGAAATGAATTTAAAATATGAACAAGTTTGGACTATTATTATAATGGGAATGCAAAATAACGTTTTGACGGGTTTGATCGAAGAATACAGGATTTGAACTGTCCTATATGTATCCCTGCTTGTCTCCTATACAACTGACTATTCCAATGTTCGTGGTTAAAATACACAGATGAAGTTAATGTGAAAATAAACTCGTATAGTTTGTTTTTCTCCAGACCTATCGTCGGCCGAGAATTAACAAGGCCTATCTGTGTTGATTTACAAAACTGAGTTAGTAATTTCAAACACTTGCCAATTTAACTTGGTGTATTTATAACACGGGATACTCCTCTAATATACAGGGTATTACAGTAACAGTAGGCCTATGTCAGATGAAGATTATGGGATACAAATAGACCTAGTTAACTCTGCCTTTGTTTGAAATTACAATTTCAAGTTTTTAAACAAAAATAGATCGACCTTGTTAAATCTTGCAAGCGATATGAAAAAAGTGTACAAGATCTGAAACCAGACTATTAAACCCACAGAGAATAAAACAAAGCGATTTCACTGATTCAAATATACACTTTTTCTTGCGAAACGAACGTTTGTAGATTCAAGGGCACAGTTAAGGCTAAGTAAATTGTTCATCAGTGGAAAATCCCACTGCTGTCTATCGATGGTGTGTCAATGTTATACAATATGTTATTGTAAGCTGTAACTAGTGCATAAGCGGTTTAATCGAGTACCCGTGAATGATATGGTTATAAATTTGATAGTATTCCAATACCGGTAGTTAAAACTATGTCGGTCATGTGGATAGTTTGTTTGTTTGGTTTTTTTTTTTCAGCTTAAAGTCATAATCCAGGGTATTTCTCTTATGCGTAATAGATTGTCCACTTCACACTATTCATTGCCTAATTACGGTGGAAAAAAGGCTAGAAACTTCCCCAAAAACCACCACCGCGATTGCCAGATCAATATTCTGTCACCCACTCATATATCGTCTGTACCACGATTTGTCCCGATGTCGACTGTATCACGATTGGTAGCGATATCGACTGTACCACGACTGTAAATCTAGAGCGATTAGAAAGCCCACACGCTAACCGCTAAGCCACGACCTGCTAACTTTGTCATAGTTGATACCGAATCCAATTGTGATACAGTCGGTATCGGAACCAATTGTGATACAGTCGATATCAGGAACAATTGTGATACAGTCGGTATCGGGACCAATCGTGGTACAGTCGATATCGGGACAAATCTTGGTACAGTCGGTATTAGGACCAATTTTGATACAGTCGGTATCGGGACCAGTTGTGATACAGTGGGTATTGGGATCAATTGTGATACAGTCGGTATTGGGATCAATTGTGATGCCGTCGGTATTTGAATCAATTGTGATATAGTTAGTATCAATGCCAATTGTGATACAGTCGGTATTGGGACCAATTGGGAAACAGTCGGTATTGGGAAAATGTCTGAACCAATTATCGAGATGGGTTTTCATGAAATCGGTCTCGGGTCTAGTGTTGAGAGGATCATTTTCAAATCAGATTTTGTTGGATTGGTTTCAGATCCGACTTTGATGTAATAATCAGTACCTCTCGGGGCAATTGAAAATCACTAGAACTTTCAGTTTGTTTGCTGTCATATAATATACACTTTATATCATATCTTGAACTCTTGTTATGCTGCTGTAACTTCAAATAGCTTCAGATTGTGAGCAGCCGCATGAGTTAAACCCTCAAAGCCTCCCGTGTCTATCTGTTAAAGACTATCGTGTGATATTCCCACGTGAGATACGTATGCGTGAAGGCATTAGAACGAGAACTACGATCTTCACGTGTCTCTTTTGGGAGATTCCAAAACACTGATTTATGGGTTTCTATTTATGTTTGAAATATGGTTTATTTTTTGGATCTTTTTTAACCTATAAAACTGTACAAGATTTCAAAGCCGACCATGATGATCAATTCAGTCCTTTAAAAGGGGTCTGTGTGAAGATATACAGTTCCAGTTTGGCCCATTGTATGACAGAGAATCAATCCCGGCAGACGAGAATTATCCTGAGAAACTCTAACCCAGTACAATTAACAAGACCCGTTGCTGTTTACAGGTTCTAATTGTTATTCGCCAGTCCACCAAAGCTGTTATCTTTGGACACCCATTCATGTTGACCGAATTCCTGAGTTTAGTAAAGAAATTGGGTAAAATGCTTGTCCACTTCGGTGGGAAAAAAGTCTGGACTTTAAAAGACTGTCCGAGCAGCTCATGAAGATCTCAGGTATCCAAAATACACTCTCCATGTTAAACAAATGTGATAAGTAAATGTAAGCAAAAACACGTGATATAGACAATAAGTAGAGAAATAAAAAAATGAAGCGTATGCCCTGTGCATGTATGGCGCTCTTTACAATATGCGACTGGGACGAGTCACGGCGAAATTAAATCCCTAAAGCAGATAAATTTTACATTTTCATATCTTTTAAAGGGAACGTAATTCCGAAAAAAACATAAAATTGTTTACCTCAATTCATGGATACATATATACAGATTTAAATATAAATATATTTTTGTTGGTTTTGTATATGTTTAAGTTTATTCGCATGCACATAAAGTTACAATTTGTCAACACAAATTGTGCTCGAAGTAACGAAATCAGTCTCTACATAGAGTCTTTAAATACGGTAATAGTTCTGCAGAGTGTAGTAATCATTAATTAAACTGTGACATAAAACAGGCTTGTTTCTTACCAATATATATTTTACAAAGATTTCATGACCGGCAAAAAACACATCAATATCAGCAATACCCAAGAATTTTACAAACGATAATTCCCTATAGCAGGACGGTTTTTAAACAACATCATCTACATGCATATATACTGGGCAATACGGACAGTTTATATGTTTACCTTTCGCAAACAATTAGGTGGAACCCAGTGGTTAGTAAAAGCCCAATAAAATAATTAAATACTGAGCAAGAAATAGAAACGTAGACTACTAAAAAGTTTTATCTATTTATATTTGATAAATGTGAATAGAAAAAAGTGACTAACTTAGTGTATTATCTATCAGCAGGTGTTATTTCACCGAGCACCTCATATTACATGACTTTAACTTCTTGAAAG
Organism: Mopalia ciliata; assembly: GCA_034783835.1. NCBI lineage: Eukaryota > Metazoa > Mollusca > Polyplacophora > Chitonida > Mopaliidae > Mopalia > Mopalia ciliata. The sequence goes on from JAVFBW010182031.1 coordinate 5,972, forward strand.
TCTGACAATCCGAATGTTTCTGAATGGTCGATAATTTCGGAGGACCATGTCATAGTAGATTGCGAGGTCCTCAAAAACTCATGCCGGAAAAGATAGCAACTAGTCGAAGTGTGTCATCACACTAACATACAGTTGTTGGGATGAATGCTTAGGACACAGGTAACTTTTTAAGGTATGAATGACTTTGGAATTTCCGACATCTGATAAAACAAAGCTGTTGCATTTCGTCTATCAGATACATGCGATTGAGCAAAGTCCTTGTTGTCAGTCATTAAAAAATAAATGTGGCAATAAAACAGAAAATAAAAGTTTGTCGTTAGCTAGCCTATGTTTATGCATAGGAATAGAAACCGAATATCACGACATCTACCGGGATATATTACAGTTATCACTAATGAAGGGGTGCGATAATGATACCTTTTGCGGTCAATCTTGTGTATGTTAACCTATCAAAGCAGATATTATCAATTTTCAAAAATGTTTTATTCGTAGATAAATTGTCTTTGTTTGTTCCTTGTATTTGATTGTGAGGAATTCCTTGGTGAAATTGAATGGTGTCAAATTGTACAGATGGGTCTCCTGTGACCATATATTTTATAAATCTTGAAAATCGAGCTTCAGACGGGTTTATTAATTCATGCAAAGTGCAAACCAAACTCACCACTATGTGAAGGAACACGAAGTTAATTCTTTAACTAATCAGTTGTTCGAGTGGATGAACTTATTACTTGCTGATTGTTTTAAACATTACTGACAGATAAACAAAATATCAGGATTGGCAGATTGTCTTTACGTCAGCATGATGGGACGGCATCCTGTCTAATTGAGACACCTCGTGTCTGTCTACACGGGCGGCTCCCTTTCCCTTACGCTGGTTGCAAATGCTGTTTTTGGTCAATCTTTGTCGCTTGAAATGTTGGTGGTTTGAACAGAGGTTTATAGTTGTGGAAATATTGCTGTGGGAGAATGGTGCCGGTGGATATAGTTCATTTAGCTATAAAGGTTTCAACTGTAAAAGACTTACATTTATATCCAAGTTATCGTATTTCTGGATTAATTACCTATGTTTTGTTAACTGAGAATAGTTTTTCTGGTGAATAAATATTTTAAAAAATAAAATCAAAAGGACTTCGCTTCACAAACTTTGGTTTTGGGAGTGTCCATTGGCTCTTCATGTGTTGGTGGTTTTTGTATGAAATCTGTCTTAAGTATATGAAAAATATTCTTGAACTATTGAAACTTCATGAACCGAAATAAATTTTATCGATGTCAAAGTTACTCTCCCAGAAATTTTAAGCAGATTTCGTCGTTCTAAAGTACCCTTGTATATCTGTAAGTAAATGAACAGGGCTTTGCAATGGTATTGTATTGTCAGCAGTGAATCCATTCGTAGTCTTGGATTCACTTCAAAATAACTCAACAGAAAAGGATGACAAAAACATGTGTTATATTTACTTCGATAGACTTTTTTGAAAGGCATTTCTCTTTTGAGAACTTCCTTATTTTCCTAGCATATTTATGCAATTTTACTTTATTCGCACTAAACAAAACACATGTTTTCTCCAAGTCTACTTTAAGTTCGGGAGTTATCGAAGCTTATAATTGAGCAGTGAACCGCGAATAAGCGCGAGTAAATTCGCTGATTATTAACCGATTTGCATTCATCGACCACCATGCTGGAAACGATCTATTCAGTGAAGCTGACTGACGAGATAAACATCAACACGATATAGGTACATCGGTTTAAAAAGGAAATGCATATAAATCCGGAAACTTCCCTCAAGTGATTTTTAAGCCGAGGGCGGATACATTGATGATCAGACCATGAAAATCATATCGTCTCCTGCCGCTACAAAGGTCAGAGTAACCCGCTTTGTCAGACTGACCCCCACCGGGAGCTTTAGGCATACTTACATGTAGTCTACATTGTACAAAGACAAAAGAGAAAATAATTCAGAAGCTGTTTTAGTTTCGTAAAATGTAGTACGGTGAGAATATATATGTGTGTACACTAAGCCTTTCAAACCAAAGCTGCCAACGGGTTTACAAAGTTTGTTCGATAGGGGAAAATGCCTCAAAGATACTGGTAAATAACGCTAAACAGTGACAATATACCATAGTAAACAGTGACAATATACCATACTAAACAGTGATAATATACCATACTAAACAGTGACAATATACCATACTAAACAGTGACAATATACCATACTAAACAGTGACAATATAGCATACTAAACAGTGATAATATACCATACTAAACAGTGACAATATATCATACAAAACAGTGACAATATACCGTACTAAACAGTGACAATATACCATACTAAACAGTAACAATATACCATACTAAACAGTGACAATGTACCATACAAAACAGTGACAATATACCATACTAAACAGTGACAATATACCATACTAAACAGTGACAATATACCATAGTAAACAGTGACAATATAGCATACTAAACAGTGATAATATACCATACAAAACAGTAACAATATACCATACTAAACAGTGACAATATACCATACTAAACAGTGACAATATATCATACAAAACAGGGACAATATACCGTACTAAACAGTGACAATATACCATACTAAACAGTAACAATATACCATACTAAACAGTGACAATGCACCATACAAAACAGTGACAATATACCATACTAAACAGTGACAATATACCATACTAAACAGTGACAATATACCATACTAAACAAGCTTTTGGAGGGAAACATGAGGCATTTAGATAATTGTACATTTAAATAGGCAACAAATCTACTTCTAGCTGACATTCAGACCCTTTATAATAGAGCCTTCCCGCCAAAAACAAAATTATCCAGAATAAATAATTGGAAACAGAATGATCCAGAATCGTAAAGATTAATTGGTCATTCTCTCCAGGTTGCAATAACGATTTCAGCGAATTTCACTAAATTGTCTAGTTGATAATGTCCTACTTTCTGTTGACCAATCAAACTGCCGCAACAAGTCGTAACAATAAATCGTACTGTGAAAATATATCTTACGAACAAAAGTAGACGATATTAAAACCAAATACAAAAAAAACTATATTGCATTTGTATACAAATTTTTCATTCATTTTTATTTATCAGCTTGGCTGTCGAGAGATAAAAAGGAGAAGCCGCATTGGTGAATCCTCATCTGAGTCAGTGTATAGCATCAATCCAAACCGCATTGGTGAATCCTCATCTGAGTCAGTGTATAGCATCAATCCGAATGATCATCACCTCCGTAGCAGAAAACAGTGATTATTTACATGCAATTTAACTGAAATTGGATAGAAAAGTATAATAAATAACTTTTCATTGGAGTCAATATCTAACAATTAGTCTTGGCCAATATAAACGGGATACCAATACATTCGAAAACTTTCAAGCGCATCGAACTTTGCCGTGACGAACCAGTACATGGGTACGGAAGTTTGAATGGATCGAAAGACAGATGGAAATGTCAGCAGTGTTGAATCCCCAGTCTTAAATTGGATGATAAGTCTATAACACTATAATACAGTGGCGGGTCTCTGTCAATGGGTTATAATTATAACTGATATGAGCTGGGCTCGCCAATCTGCAGGTCAGCCATCATGGTTTTGGAACTGTGCATACGCCATTTGCAAGCTGTAAACAAAAACTGTTGTAACATTCCATGGGTTCAAATGTATCAGTGAACATAAAGTGACCGATCAGAGCGTGGGAAAGCTGTATCCTACACGTGGAGATATGAAACAAATATCCCATGGCTACATTCAACTGAAATTTGCTTTTTTTTTTGGAAAAACATATCGTTCGAGACTTTATCGGACAGTTTGTGAGGGTGAAATCGCGTAGAATTCCCTTTTCCCTATGATATGTCACTATGCTCAATGGTGTCTGTGTTATGATTATTCACGTTGTGATTACAATTATGTTGCGCTCTCACAAGTTGCCACGTTATCTTAGCATTAACCATGGTGTCAAAACTAGATCACATTGGTGATAACGACTGAATAGGTACTATATTATCTGGAACAAAGTAAAACTTCACATGTATATAACCACTCGGTCTTTTCTTAGTCATAAATCTCCCGTCTTTAATATTTCATAGATCGTTTTCAAGTGTTTTTATCTATATGAAATTCTTACAAGTTTTGTTTGCTTCCAAATATCGACACCAGAACATAGAACTGACACATATCCTCTCAACACTATGTTATTCTATAAAGTGTTTATTCTGAATGCCGACCCGATAACATAGAACTGACACCTATCCTCTCAACACTATGTTATTATATAAAGTGTTTATTCTGAATGCCGACCAGAGAACATAGAACTGACACATATCCTCTCAACACAATGCTATTCTATAAAGTGTTTGTTCTGAATGCCGACCAGAGAACATGGAACTGACACCTATCCTCTCAACACTATGCTATTCTATAAGGTGTTTGTTCCGAATGCCGACCAGAGAACATAGAACTGACACCTATCCTATCAACACTATGTTATTCTTTAAAGGGTTTGTTCTGAATGCCGAACAGAGAACATAGAACTGACACCTATCCTCTCAACACTATGTTATTCTTTAAAGGGTTTGTTCTGGATACCGAACAGAGAACATAGAACTGACACCTATACTCTCAACACTATGTTATTCTCTAAAGTGTTT
>JAVFBW010182042.1:0-10643 GCA_034783835.1 Mopalia ciliata
TTTAAAAATTAACCTATCAGAAAACCAACTGTACGATACCAGGACCATATGACGGCCATTTTCTTTTTGCAACTTTTAGTATGCTCTGCTACCAGACTATCTAGCCGTGATCGAAGTTCTCGCGAGAAGTCTGGTTTAGCGAGACTACAATGTTTACCAGACCATATAGCCGTGGTAGAGGTTAAGGCGAATAGGGTCTGGTTCATGCGAGACTAGTTATTACAAAGCTGCAAATAAAACAACTATCGGTCACGTGGTGACGCCGGCCATATCGCAAAGTAACTAAAAAACTATATCCAAAGACATGCATCCTTATTAACGGAAATACTTAACTTCAGTTCCGTGACTTTTTCTTTCGTGGACTCGTGTGAATCCGATTTGTTATGTGTCACCCTTTACACTCTTCACTGTGTGTGATTAGAAGGGAATTTCCTGTTGTCCTGGTGTTGTCATAGCTAAGGGGCAAGAAGAAGCCAATTTGTCTGTAATGTCTTGTGTCCAATGTTGTCTTTGTTTATTGCTATAGCCGTGTTAAGGGTGGTTTGCTTTTTATCACGGCATGTGAGTGAAATAAACCTGAGAACGGTCGTTAAACCCCAAACAAACAACCCTAGATCTAATTGTATTATGCTATTGGTCTTGAGGTGAACTTGTAGATGTGAGAATGCCTGTTTGTTATAAGTATTGCTTTCGGGTGGTTTCCTTCAATCTTGGGGCAGGCACAGCGTCATGAAACAAAACTGTTAAATAAGACTTGCACATTATACTATGTTTATATATATCCGTGAATTAATGACACTCTCTGTTTATTTAGGTATAGTTGTGCTGCCATCAGTGGTATGTCCTGGCACAGCGATGTGGACCCCTCAAATTTATCACTTTCTCCTTTCGTCAGGTTAACTGTGGCACAGGTCAGTCTAATTCCGCGGCGGTTATAAAGGAAGCTTCATGTTGCCCTGGGGCCGGTTGCTCAAAACCAAGATGAGTCGCTAATAGTAGATTAAAGCACTAATCTAGGATTAGAGATAAGCATTCAACATGAACAGGCGTCAACTAATCTAGGATTAAAATTAATAGTGCTTTGAACAGCTGGCCCCTGGTGCTTGATTGTACTTGATTATGTACCATTAGTCGACCGGAATAACACGATAAATGTTTCTAATGTGCCAAAGTTAATATACCCATTTACTAACCTTGGTCCCTGAGCTGGTTTTTATGAGTGATATTGAAGCTAGAAACAGTGTGAAACCCCATTGAGTACGAGGTTTCAACCCTATAAATTAAACAAAACAGCACACCTCATAAGTGATATTACTGATATACTCGCATACCTACCGTATATACCTATCTTTTAATTCAATGTACTCCGGCTGTCAAAAAAGAAACGCATAGATGACATGTGTGCAATGGTCATTGATGACTGTTTCTCAATGTTTCTGGAAAGGGACAACATAGCCAACTGCACTGAAGAAAAAAAAATTAACACACATTGTGGATTGTTTCTGCGGAATTTTGCATTAAGCCACATGAAATATTCAGATTTTGATGAATGCAAATGAAACTTGGGGAAAACACTGGGTTGGTGATGGGTATTTTTAAGCTGCACATTTGGCAATGATGTGCGTTTCCAATTTCACTGTACACGAGTTACAACATGCCTAGGCTTAAAACAATCGAAACATTTCTATTGGCCGCCTCCAGGTGAATCGCAGTCTGAAGTCGCAGGACACATGAACGTCAGACGGAGCACTATTTCAGGTCTTTGGAACAGGTTTCAGCGATTCCCATCTGCAGAAGACGACCCTCCTGAACCGAGTATGGTTCAGCGACGTGTCACGTTTCCTTTTACAGAGACATGATGGACGACAACGGGTATACATGCGCCTTATTGAACGTTTTGCCAACAACTGCGTTGCCCAAGTCGACAAGTTTGTGGAGGCACTGTTAAGATGTGGGGAGCCATCTCCAACACAGGCAGAAGTGAACTGGTGCTTGAACAAGGCAACCTGACGCTGTTCGCTATCTTGATGAAATTCTGTGCCCTCACATGCTTCACATTATAGACCAACAGAGAGAACTTCGGCAGGACAATACCATGCCACAATGACAAGGTTAAAAGTGGAATACACAGAAGATGTGTTTCCATAGCCATCAAGATCGCTAGATCTCAATCCTATCGAGCATCTTTGGCACGAACTGGACAGGCGTTTACGCCAACGTATACCGAGCGCCTCTGAGGCTTCCGCAACTGTCCTATGCACCTCATGAAGAATGTATGATGATTCCACGTGCCTCATTCAAAGTTTCACTCAGTTTGCGCCAAAAAAGTGTAGCGCAGTGATTGCAGATCACCTTCGTTTATGCATTTCTTTTTTAAGTTGTTTGTTATGCTGATAATTGATCTTGCAGCATCAAGAGAGATCTAGGCTACACCATGCAGGAGCCTGACATTATTGATGATTAGTAATTTTTAATTCTTGTATGATAAAGTAATAAACGGTAAATAGGGCCCCAAAGTTCGCTTTCTATCTATAAGGTCCCACCGGGGCCTTGGACATCCGTCGATACTGTTGTTGCCGTTCATGGAAAATTTCGTCTGATCAAACTGACCCTGCCGTTGTTGCTTGCCATTTACATATTCATTTTTGTTGTTGTTGCAGATCAGTTCTTGGGTGATGACCATATTTGTCGGGGTACCTTGTGGTGTCACGATATACCACCTGTTTGCCACTGCTCCCATCGTATACCAGGTGGCTCCCTTGCAACCCCAGGAATTGGGCGTGAATGGACCGTTATCTGACAGTGTCCTGGATGAGGATGATCTCTCCAAAAGTTATCCTATTTGACAAAGCGGAGCTGGAGCTGAGAATATAGGATTAGCTGTTGCCAAACCTGAAGAGTAAAATTCAGTATAGAGTGTCGGCTGATGTGGGTGATCAAATCAAATGAAGTATTTAGCGTCATCGAGTCCTCGAGTCCTCATCTACAATTGCCGGCATGTCGGAACATCCCTCGTCATATCGGTACCGTAAATAACCTCGGGCAATAAATTGGTCATTTTATATGGCCCACTTATCCACGTGTTTATTGTTTACATCTGAAGGCTATTATTGTGATGGTATGAAGACGTCATTGGGGCTATATTAGTATACAATTACTTACGTCGGACAACATTTGTATTATTTACAATAAGTTATATATTAAGGAAGGAACAGTGTTTTGTTAAAATGGGATTTTACCCAATAAACTGGCTTGATTGGAGTGTAGTTTTTGGGGGGTTGTATAAATCGGCGGAGTAGGTTCATTTCAACGCCTGTGCACAAAAAACCCTGCGCATAAAACAACTTCCGGCGGTTTAACATTACACATTTTCGTGTAATATTATTGCTTCCATTCACCGAGGTTACTGTACCGGTACAGAGAGTGCCGAAGGATGTTCTGACATAAATATAGCTGCATATACATGTACAACCTGGGATATAACATACCATATCCCAGGTACAACATACAATCTGTAATTCAATTCCAGTTGTAATTTTACTTCCAGTATTATGTCAGACAACGAATGTTTATTACTTGAGGGGGAAATCGGGTCGTTTGGGCCACTACAGTTTAATCAGTTGAGTGTTGGCCCTGTTAACTGGCCAGTATTAAATACCATGCATGGTTTTTTTTATTATATACATTTATCCAATTTATAACGAAAGGTACGTCAGATCACCATATATACTTACTCTCTCTTAATCAAATACATTGACGGATTGGGAGTCCCTGTTATTAGGATTGTCTTAAAAAGTTTGGGCGGGCGGCTTGCGTGTATATGTTCCCTGTACGCTCGTATCACAAGCGATAAACTTTCAGCCATAGATCGCTGGTGATACGAGCGTAGTTCCCATGTGCTCTCAGATCTTTGAAGAAACGTTAGATGCAGACAGAGTTAGAGATACATAACTATATCTGCATCTAACGTTTCTTTGAAGAAACGTTAGATGCAGATATAGTTCTGTATCTCTAACTATATCAAAAGATGTTGCATTATTTAGAAAACAGAACTGTGCTATATCAAGTTTATGCACTAATCGGCTAAAACGTTTTCAAACCACTCATTTACTCTATATTAATATTAGTGATTGTTTGACACCTTTACTCTTTGCTGTATAAATATATTTTTTGTTGATGTAACATTTATACTTGAAAACGATCTCTGGAATGAGATGGAGACGTTTTGTGAAATTGAATCAAAATACAGTCCACGTATCTGTTGTCAACCAGCCATTTGTACTGTATACATTACAGGTAAATTTGTGATACTTGAAATGTCACATTGTACAGTTCAAATTTAAACGGTTGTGTTAATATCTCTGTGACTGGCTAGCTCAACATCACGTCCAAGCTTATATACATTTACTATTGTTATTTATTCATCATCACATGCGCCCTGCCCTGAACATATCTAGATAGCACTTTACACAAACGTAACACAGGTGTTATGCCTTGTAAAGGTTTTCTGTTTTCTGTCTGGCGCAGCGGTGCTTTTGTCTCTCGAAATTGTTTGTTGGAAATTACGTCCAAGGGGAAACCATATCAAATAAATTATTGTGATAAATCCAAGGTGTATGTTTGTTCCTTGTGACATGACAAATTACGGTCAATCCTCTGAAACTATATTAGTTTGTGTTATTCTAATTATTAAAATAGCCTTGATTCAAACGAATGTAAACCAAAACTGTTAATTAGTATTTCTACCTTTAAAGGTAAAGCATTTTGCTGTTTCATTTCTGTTAAATTAAGAGTGTAACAATATTGTTCTGCACAAAGTGTTATATTCATTTATTTAAAATATATATAAATATTTTTAAGTGCTATATATGTGTTTATATATATTTTTTCTAACATTAGTCACACTGGCACAGGTGGTATTCTTTGAAATACTAGTTTTCAGGTTGATATCCATGTCGGATATCTTGTGCTTAATATTTATAACGTATTTTCTATACCGTGTACACGGTCAAAACCGTCTTCCGTCTTGATGTTACCCGTAACAACTATATATTAATATATATTTACAGACCTTTTAAAATTAATCGACATTCCTGTGTCAGTATGATTAATTGTAATGTTAGCTATATCATATATATATACACCCAGTACAGCAGTGCCAAACGTCTAAACGGTTGGCATGTGAGAAGTACAGACACACAATACATCTGTTTTTACAAAATGCTCATTGTTATGCATGCCTATGTATCTACATTTTTACATTTCTGGATAGGCTAACAAAAACAGCAAAAGGGTACCCTTAAAAAAGACTGTTAATAAATTATTCCGTGCTAATTTTTATTTTGTTGTCGATTTTTGAAGGGCCATATGGTGCTAATCTGATGATTGGCAAAATGGGACGTGCCTACTGGTCCGAAGTTTTGGCGAAATCTGGATTGAAAGTGTCAATAGTTCTAAGGTTTGCTAATTTGGAGTAAATTTGTGTAAAGTATGCACTAAAAACTCCGGTTCAGTACGCCATGCAAATGTAGGAAGTGCGAGTTTAAAGTTTAGAAGAATGTGTGTACAACAGCGAATGTCCCCTGGTTTTAAAAAGTCCAGACACGTAACATGTGCACTGCAGCGAAGGTTCACGTGTTTGAAATTGTTTAAAGGTCTGAACGCTTAGGTCTTCACTATACCACAAAGGTTCGAAGACCAAAGAACATCAGGACGAAGTATGTGTCGAAGTAAGAAAGTATTGTTGCAATAAACCAACAGGAACTCTCGACCGAAATATTTTGGAACTCAGTATGTGCACTTGCTCAAAGTTTGCTTGGTCGCATTTTGTGTCAAAGTGTACAAGGAAGCAAGTTATTTTTCGCAATGACAAAGAAGACTGAGAAATCTCCCGTCTCGGAACAAAGACAGACTTGGATTCGAGTAAAAAGGCACGATTAGGCCTAGGTATGTGGTTGGCAACAAGTGCACGTACTTGGAAACGGTATGTTTGGCCGACCAGTTCATCAGAAATCCAATTGAGATTAAGGTTTGGAATTCGACGGAGATAAATAATCTAGACTGGTAAACAGCATACAGTTACATCAGATTTGACTTCCGTGTAGCAAAGCTGAAAATGCATGAGAGACAGTGAAATTTCAGCCCAAGACTGTTATTTAGGATGACAAACTAAGACCGTTAAATCAAACGTAGGAACGAAGGCTATATGTCTTGGGTTTGGTTTCAGGCGCGTTTAATAAGTACATGCAAGGACACAGTTAAGTTCTTGGAAACAGCATGTTTGGCCTACGCTATCATCAGGAAACAAATTGGAATAAAGGGCTGAAGATCGAAGAATTTTATTAGACACTCTTACAGAATTAATTACGTTTCATTAGGTTTGACCTTTGGTATCATATATGCGATTGTGAATATCGGCATCATTGATATGCGCATGCAGCTACCTGGATAGCATTGTTTCATTTTGTTGAACGAAGTATAGTTTACACCGTATAACGAATACCTTGAAACCTGCATGATATAACAAAAACTGCACGAACCAAGTACTACAAAGATTGCATCGTCCATTGACGTATGTTGACGTAAACCATTAACAGCAATATTGCATTTGTTGTGGACCATTTAACTAAGCCTGGTGATGTTAAAATAAAGCAAACATTTGCAGTTCTTTGTGCTCGAAATTAGACTATACTTGTGTGTGCTGGACTTTGAACTACAGTTTTGAGGGCAACTGTTCCAGTTTCAGACACTAAAACATTCTCTGACGAAAACTGCTGCAAAACGTATAGCGCCGATGACAACTGCCCCAAAGTCCGTGCGCTAGCTCCACGGCGTAAAACACCAATCAATCAATCAACCATGTGATGTAGTCTAGGGACAAATTTTTTCATTAAAATTTTTTTATTTTTTTATTTTATCCTGCAGGAAGGACTATATGTGGGACAAATATGTTTTTTTCAAGTCGTTTTATCAATAGCGTATATATTTTATTTAATATCAAATAATTTTAAGCCAGGCGACCGCGTCGTGCCATTACTGCTTCAAGTTCTATTGTTTAATGACAACTGCGCCAAAGATAATCCGACGCTTCGATGACATCTGCTCATATTCTGCTTCTGTGGTAATTCATCACGCAAGTGTCCTTCTTAAAGCAGAAGCTCCCATCTCCTTAATGGTTAAATAGCCTGCAGTATATCCTTTCCGATATTATTTTATGAAATGGTTTGAACTTGTTCAGTATATATGGACCGAAGATAAATCCAACTTATAAAGTATATTTTTTAATGTTTTGGGGGTCAAAGTTCGGATCGCGTCGGCTTAAAGTTCGGATTACAGTTAACAAACGTTAGCGGTGGTAATATTCGTATTTCTTGTCAACTAAGTGTGGACAGCCCATGAAACAGAATACGCAATCTGTGTCCTGTTCGAGAATTCATTTTTTGAAGAGCTATACATGTATGCATGGCAGGGAGTTGCTAATCTTTGTCCATTAATATTATAGTTTTCAAGTTTAGTAAGGAAATTGATTTGTGTTCTTATAAAATTATCAGCGACTAAAAAAAACATATAAACAAAAAAAAAAAAACAAGAAAAAAACAACACATCCAATGAATACTTGAGAAAGTTTTCAACAAAGTTTTTCTGGTAGCCTTGTTGCCATAGCAGCAGGTTGTTGATGTTTTGGGGGATAAGCTTTTACCAGAGACAGCTCACAAGAGTAGCTCGTTAATCAAAATAAGTATGGTTCATTGCACGCGTCTAAGTACCATTTATATTCACTCTTCTTGTAACATCCGTCTATAACAAATTTAAGAGCCAAAACAGCGCCATTTAGCATGTCAATTACAAGTTACAGTACAATAAAGAATTGTAGGCTAGTCATATATTGCATTCCGGAAGCAATAGCGTTTCGATCCAGGAGTGACGACGCTGCAACACAAGCTAACGACTGGATGGAACTGTCCGATATGTCCCATAAATATACAAAACTCAGTAAAGGTGTGTGCATTTGTCCGAGGGTTTGCTCGACAAACAGATAACCGCTACGAAATCTGGGAGCCATTCAGGTTCCGTGTGCACTAGTCCGAAGGCTCACTGGACGACATGATTGCTGGTACGAATTTTGCGAATAAGTATGATGGGAGCCACGAACACAGCAAATACACTACATATAGCTGCAACGTTGTTTATCAGCTATACATTGGTAACGTTTCGAGTAATCAAATAACAATGTTACTGCAACATAATTCTACACTGAACTTCAGTTGTTAGTTTGTACCAGTTACTATAACGTTGTCAACCCGTCACAAAAAAACGTTGTAGCATAACGTTGTACCAACACAAATCGACTCATTGTGACTAAGTTGTGAATTGGTAGCGTTTTGTACAACGTAATAATAATGTTGTGAAAACATTGCATGATGCAACAAATATATTACAACGTATCTATTACGTTTCTGTTTCGTTGCCGTGTGGTTGTATTTTAAGGCTGTGGCAACATAACTGGCAACAAAATTCCGTTGCAACAACGTAACCCCCGCCTAACACAACAAAATCAAAACGTTGTCGCAACGTTGTTTGGCTTTCTGGGAAGACAACAAGTGCAGTAATTCGATTCCAAGTCCTACTTGAGAAAAAATCTAAAACCTCTTAAGAGTTCATACGCAGTGCGAAGATTTATTAGTTCTTTTAAGTTCGACCGTTTGTCAGAATCTAACAAAAGAAAACCCCAAATTCAACAAATGAGTTCTTAATATGCAACTACCTGAAGAAATAGAATTATCAAATTACCCATATAGCTCTTTGGAACTCGGCCAATGGCGTATTGGTTATAGTATATATATACCATCCCTTCTCGCAGCAAAGTCAGATTGAAATTTTTTTGGAAGTTTTATTGAAATTTATTATAGAATCTAAAAATAATTCGTATCCGTCACTCAATGAATTCAATTAGGAGTACTTGAGAATGTTCAACAAAGTTTGGCTTATATACTTAAGAGTTCAAGCTTTATTCTATAACGGTTTGTTGATGTGTTGATGGATATAGGCTATTACCATACACAGGTCCTAAGAGTAGCTCGTTTATCAAAAGATCCTTGCACGCCTCTATGTCTAATTTCTATCCTCTCTTCTTAGCTTCTATGATATTTTACATCCGTTTAAACAAACTATATAAAAAAAATACAGTGCGGTCTAGCATTTAAACGCAGTGAGTCAATTTCATGTAACAGTGCATTGAATAAATTGAAACCTAACAATAAAGCGTCCTTGGAGTACGGTAATAGCGTTTCGATCCAGGAGTGACTAAACTTCTCAGGAAATGTCCGCTAGTCCAAATATCATAAATATGCTAAAGTATAGAACTTAATTTACGTTAATTTAAGTAAAATCGCTATACAATACATCGTCCTGGTTTATGACTTAATCGCCCATAATGTACACTATGGAGACAAGACGGCGAACCTTTAAACAAAAGAGGCGCTTACTGGATTGCAGACAAGAAGAAGAATGCCGTCGTTTAAACTTATAAAATGTTCGAGAACGAAGGTCGCATGCGAACATAGATAGATCTTTTTGTAAATTATGAGACTGTCGCTTTAAATAAAACGTCATAACCACACAGAAAAATATAGGAAATTCCAGTTTTACACATGGGGCAATCGGGGACTATCCTAAACTACTCACAAAAAGTTAAGGATCACAATGAGAAAACAGGTGAGTGATAAACTCAATTTTCAACTGTCATTCACGTCTCAGTCCAGCCAAATTGTTATGAATTCCTGGTCAGCTGTAAGTGGGCGATGTTAGGCATTGAATTAAATGTTTGCAGAACTTCAACGCATTGACTTCTTTCTTTTGAAAGTTATTACTTTGGTTGCAAGTGATCCTTAACTTTTTGTGAGTAGTTTATATAATATACCATTTGGGAGTCGTATTTGAAGATATTGGGTAGGGTTCAGACTTCACAGGAATTGGAAAGAACACGTAATAAGGTAGTTCCCTATACGAATATAAGTTTGTCAGAGATCTATATACCGGTACTTCTAAAAGCAATCACACTGGGTCATTTATTTTACATATCTGTAAAAGAATTTCACACATGTGGAAAAGAATTCAACATATGTGGAAAAGAATTCAACATATGTAGAATAAATGCAGAAGTGATAAAACGGGTTGCCATAGGCACAGGGATGTAGATCAATTAAAATCGAAGAATCATCTTATGTTCTAGATAACTCCCAGAGACAAGTTTTTTTAACAAATCTTGATCTTGAGTTGCGTTATGGGTAACCTACAGACATCTCGAGAGAAGGTTATGACCATAAATATGGTGTATAAATTATTGTTAAAAATGTAGCTTACAATATATTTAGCATGGGTTATGAATAAATCAGCCTACAAATATGTATTTCAGAGAAATAGGGATTAACCAATGAATATGTCTGTTAAAGAGAATGAGTTACAACCCGTCTGATACAGAGGGAAGTTTCGCTTTAACCAGTAGGTCTTCTAGATTTTTGTTTCTCTTGTATGCCATAATGAGTCTTTCTGAGAGAGGAGAAGACATTTTAGGTACAACATTTTGATATTCCTATAAAAGGAGACTAGAAAACTGGGTGCTTGGTTGGTCAAAATTGGAAAGA
>JAVFBW010182053.1:0-10643 GCA_034783835.1 Mopalia ciliata
ATTCTTAAAATACACGGCCGTCCTATAAGCCAAATACCCTTAAGTATACTGCGTAAAACACCAATCAATCAACTTCTGTCTTTTAACATTGGTCACTGTTCCTAACACTATTAAGCAAGACATAAACTCTCTGCCTCTAAATTTTCCTCCGCTGGACTATGGTTTATAATTGGGATTTAATTGTATTGATCTAACATCAGATCATTCAATACAAACAAATGTATAAATTATTGTTAACATTTACTTATGTCCCAGTGGTAGTCAGTATACATGATGCAAAATAAACTTTCTATTGTTATTTGGAAGTACAGTTGATATTTTTCTATGAGTTATAGTATATTATCACTGCCCTGAATGGGTCATTGGTAAAAATAGATCACTAACTAAACTTAGTTTGTGGCTGAAAATTTCGGGGACACATTCTCATCTTAGGACGGTGCCCTGATGAATAGCTGATTGAAGACCAATATCTGTACTGTGTGTATTGATCTCTGTATCACATTGTTCTTTAGCGTGATTACCGTGTAACGTATAATTTTATATTTCCCTTTCGACACATTCGACCAGGCCATATTGACGCAATGACATATATCTATATTCATCTACACGCCATATTTTCTGTCTGTACCCAGCTAGATTGATTTCTTTTGTTCCTTGCGCAGCGCACAAGAAGAATGTGAGAACGGTTGACTTGGCTTATACAAAATACTGATATTATAAATCTGTTGGACAATTACGGCCTGGTGGAATTGGCTGCGTCAAGAGAATTTGTGCTCTTTCAAGTCGTTAGTTAATGCTTTTTACCAAAGGTGGGTGACTATGTATTACATTTTAGGACAATGCCTTCAAGCAAAAATTGAGATGCGTAAAACTGTATCAGCATTCAGATGTAAATAACTATTGTCCATGTTGATTTATCACTCTAATTGGCGCTATTAAACTTTGGCTTAAAGATTGAATGCAAAATCATCGTTCTATATATTTTGTTATAATATTTGTATTGTGTTGACTCAATACATTTTCAATCAATAGATATGTTTTCCAATGTAATGAAACAATATCTTCTGCGGATGCCAATCACTAGTGTGCATTCATTTAGTTTTAAAAGAAATAAGTCGCCATTTTCAAGCGCGTCGTTTACCATGGAAGCCACAGCAAATACTCTTTGAGACAAAAGTATCACATAGTGCCTTATGTGAAATTTCCCAGTCAAAAATAAAGCTTAATTTAGACATCCAAGAAACATACAAATCAATGCATTTATTTATCTATAACAAAATTCCGATTTCAATCGATGTTTCTTTGAAGACCACAGAACTGGGTTCAAGCTTATATAGTGTCCTCCGTGGTGGAGGGGTCTACAGTGTACGATTTAGTGAGTGTATGCTTCTGTATGGTCCACACACCCCTCACACCTTTTGGGGTCGCGGGTTCGAAACGTATGTGGTTGGTATGCCAGTAACCAGCGGAAGGTCGTGGATTTTCTGTGTTAATTTACTACCAATCTTTCCTCACACAAAATGCTGACCAATGATCTGTAATGGAGATTTAACCCTGTCGACCTATCCTCGGATGAATAAAGAATAAAAATAGTCAATCGAGGCAATATCAAGGAAGAGATATGTTACAGTAACAGAACATGTAACAAATGGATAGAATTCAGTGAAGAGCACATGGTATTTATAGATTATTTTATCAAACACAGAAGAGATTAAGACGTCCTGGTCCATATTCATTGACGGCCCTGGTCTCTTTGTTGTTAACAGTTTAAGTGAACGTTCTAATATTCAAGTTTAAGATGTTGCTATTTAAGCTGCCTTAATATCACTTTCCTTAACCTAACCATTATAGAACCCTGAAGCATTAAATTCTTAATCTTCCGTTGGCTGCAAAATATATGAGCAATGCGCACTTGATTATTCTTCACAGGAAGTACAGATGCTGGCGGTATTCTGACCTATACTATATCAAATGTTATAACCAATTGTCCGTTACGAATTTCAAATCATTGGTGGCCAATCCGTTGTGGGTTTGAGAATGATTAATTTAATAAAATATACCAATGAAGTTCTAATTATCTGTGAGAATAAAGGGTTTTGAGTGTTTACTGATGAGGTATTAAAGGGAATGACTGGTCAAATTTGCATTCTCGATGAGATCCTTTTAATTATCTTGGTGATCAATTCTGATTCATTAGCGTGATAAATACAGATTAACCACAGGAATTCAAAATAATCGGTAAAATAATTACAGAACTCCTTGACAAGGTACGCGGCCATTATACGCTGTAATGAGGTACAGGGTCAAAGTGACCTGCGGGGCAAGTTCAGATCTATTGCTCCCAATTATCTACACTGTATGGCTACAATAGGTTATATCTATTCTGAATAATGACAAACCATTCTGATACCAATTATCCATATCAATTCAATTTATTCGCATGCTGTCGATTCGTTTGTTCCCATCCTAACCTCAGATAATCAAAACATAGCGCGATAAAGCCTTTATGCATGAATCTGTGTCCTTCTTTAGCCTGACTTGACAATAATCATGGGAGATTTGCTGGGTTCCGTTTGGATTTATCTAATAATTGTATACGTATATATTCAGTGCTCCGCAAAACAAGGAAAATTGACTTCGAGCAATTTTTTCATTCAGCAAATACATAAAAGAAATGTTAGAGATCATAGAATAATACCATAGTGACAATATAAGATATTAAAGGCTTTTTAACTTGTAATGTGTTTACCATCGATATATAGATATAAGCGTTACATGGCGAATAGTCTAAGACAAACAAAACAAAATGTTACTCGACACATTGATGAAGCATGAATTCTGTAATGCTTGGTGGGATATTGTTAAGCCTTGTGCCCGTCTGTATAAGTTTTTTTTTTCAGACCAAAACAACAATAATTTCTTAATGTAATTAAGTTTAGGTCTTGGCTATGGCGCGAATAGCCCCGTGAGGCTGCATGCGCCAGCCAAATCAAACGAACAAACAATAAGTTTTTTTGGTCAGTAGTATACGGCTGTTGATTAATTCAAGAACAAAATGTTTTTTAGTAGACAAACTTAACAAGCTTCCTATGTGGAACATTATTAAGCCTTGTGCTCGTTGGATAATGCTGCCAGTATTTAACAGTCACGAGTTTCTTCCATGTAGAGTTTACAAATCTCTTTCTAGGACAATTACATTCTGAAATTAACCTTGGACCGGGCAGATGGCTGAAGAAGAAAACCAAAATCAGTGTTGATAACAAAACTAAATACGATGCTTAGATATACCATTGGTTATATACAATTTTATTCTTTATTTTGCTGTAACCAATTATTAGGGAATTTTTTGATCATAAATACATTAATACATGTAATATATATATTCGGTTGTATCCATACACCAGACAAAAAGTTTTTCAATTGAAAGTTAAACACATTCAAACCCTTTGTTCTTTAAATCTCCATTCATAGATTGGACATATATAAAGCTATACATGAAGCAGTTTAATTTTGAAGAGTTTCATTAAACTATTTGGTCCGAATAAATTAGCAACTCTTTACAGATAACGATCAGGGAATGGCATTGACTTAAATCAATAAAAACATGTTTATACAGAGTGTACAATGCTTTCCTTGCTTTAGAAACAATGTGTTTTTTTGCATCCATTAAGGATCTTGTCCTATACAGGATGGTCCCTAAGTACTTATATGTATCAACCACTTCAATTTCGAGTCTGTCTATAGTAAATGAATGTAGGTACCGTATTTTTATCTTTGGCTTTGTAATGTCTTGCCCATCAATTCTATTCGTACGCCGGATATGGCCCCCGTGTTTTCGTTTCGAAAAATGAGAACAATCCCGAATTGCCTAACTAAGCGAAATATTGCCTATTTGGCGTATTTGTTGTTTTCGCGTTATAAAAAACAATTACATATGATAATGGTTGTTTGAAAAGCACGAAAGACAAAAATCGATGGCCACAACCGACATCCATAACTCAAGATTTTTATTTTTACATTGAAAGACCTCCCAATAACGCCATGTAAAATAAAATATGACAAAAGGACTGTCATAAAATATAAACGACTTGCCCAGTTGCTGATCAGTACCATTAGCAAGGGTTATTGTTACAGAGAGCGTTTAGAATGTGTGCGAGAAGAGCTCTGTATATATCATAATGTCTTGGCAGCCATATTATAGCGGCTCTTTAAATATTTGATGGACGGAGATCGATGCATTTTGTACACAGCACGTCTTTGACAAAATATAACAAAAGCTGAGAGAGATCTTTGCTATATTAACTAATGGCATGGACTAATGTGTGCATATGACATTGACAACGGTGATAATTCACCATTGATTTCGCACTTCACCATTGATTTCGCACTTCACTGCCAGGGACTGTTCTGCAGGCTGTTGACATCGAGACTCCTGTTGCCAAATTATTCTAAGACCAAATAGGAAATCAAGCTTCTAGAACCGCCTTGATCTCTTAACAGAGAGGATCTTGCGAGATTTCGAATGGCTTTTCATAGCCACACAAATTTGAATGACTTGGGTTGCTTTGATTCACTTTTTGTAAATAATGATAATTTAATTTTATCACTTCTTCATAATCTCGGGCACAGAACAAAGTTGAAAGCTAATTTATCATTATTAAAAGCTACAAAAGAAAGGCGTATAAAAGGTAAAGAGCACTTTATCTAAAGTACAAAAGAAATTAGTTAAAATTGACATAAAATTGATACAGATGATATTGGATGCAGACAGGTAGATAAATATATTTAACGACTCATCTATATTAAACGATAGTTGTGACGTCACACCATTGTTTAAGTGAACATTATTTTTAAAGACTTACGTTTCCCTACATTCTTTTTTATTGCCAGGTAAAACGCGATAATTCATTCACATAAAACTTCGTGTATGGTGTCACAAAAATAGCCACTGTTTACAGCGATATAACTTAGTAGGGATTATCGTGTAAGTCGGAGAAAGCCCTCGTAACTGTCTATTCTTGAAACAGAATCGCTTTGGCTTCGCCTCGTCGATTCTCTTTCAAGAATGGAGAGTAACGAGGGCTTTCGCCTATACAGATAACGTATGTATTAGATTGAATCTAGAGATTAAAACTGATTAGTCGGCACATCAAACGATAGTTATTGGACAGGGTTAGATGAGTATGTTTATGGACTCATTATACCTTTATTCATTGCACCAATCAGAATTCTCAAATATAGCACAAAACACCAAGACTGAACCTGAAACATGAGTGTCGACGCTGCCTAGTCTTCGAACTGACCATCAGCAACGGTTTGAAACTAGAGGGGGTGAAATGAGGGATTAAAAATTAAAAGCTAAGCCAGCAAATACATCAGCTAATCTCTTTCCTCCCAAAGAGAAGCAAACGATACAGACTGCAAGAGGGGCTTTATGGTCGAAGCTTTCTTTTGACCTTGTGTCCTTAAAGCTAAGGGCAACCAGGGGTCGATATCTCCGCTGTGCCCGCCCTGCGTATTGTGCTCCCCATGCAGCCTGTGCTTGTAGCAAATGACGTCGGGGACGGTTTCCTTCACATGGGCGGGCATGCTTTCATGAATTAAATAAACTTAAGCACAGCTGAATCTCAACCAATTATTAAAAAAACCCATACACACTCCATGTTACGATATTTCATGTCTTAAATCGATTTTCTTTAAGAAATACATTTCTACAAGACGATATTTCGATTTTCAAAGCAATAAATTAAATCAAAAACATACACCTTAGTTCGTAAATCGTATGATTTCTTTTCAAGTAAAAATCAATTGACGTAACAAAAACACTATACACACTTATCATCGATTTGCTTGCCTTCGGGATTTGAACTCTGTTTTTTTTTTTACATGTATACTGTTGCATAACCTAAGATTATGGCGACTTCGTTTAAATTTAGGATGTCCGCCTTGGGCCGATTGCTCAAAGCTCATTTATGTTAACGGCTATTTACAGGACGTTGCACAACATTGACGCCGATTTCTTTGTGAGGCCAAAGGAGTTTGAGCAACCGGCCCCTGCTCTATAGGTATGGTGAATCTCATAATATTGAGATAAAGTTTCTAGTTTTTTTTCTAATGTCAATAATCACAATAATCTATCCGTGTATACGTATACTATACATGCGTAGGACGGTTTACTGAGCAAATGCCATATTTTCTCAAACATAGTATAGGATTGATTGATTGCTTGCTTGATTTATGGATTGGCTGCTTCACTGATTGATTGATTGATTAAATTGGTGATTCCAGCAGTGAATAACATTGGTATTTTGGTAAATTGAACTTGGTGTTGTGTTAATTTTCCCTTGATTTATATACGCATTGTGTCTAATATAGCTATAAAATCCTTCAGTTAGTTGTGTATAACGGCTTTTATGTCGCTTTCTGGTTCCAATTTTGACTTGAAATTGATTCCAATGATGACAGATTATGTCGGAATTCGTGACTTAATGGCGATTTAAGTGAATACTACCGCCATCGTACCAGCTGCTAGATACGTACAAATCACTTGGACACATCGATTTACAGAAGCTATATTATCATTTTATCTGTCAGGAGAAAGTCTGTGTTGTTGGATGCGTGACAAATACACTGTAGATACTCCTCTCTATTTATCATCTATCAATTCAGACGCGCTCATTGTCCATTGCTACTTATTGTAGACATAAAGACATGACATTTATACAGGCAATGGCAGTTGAGATTTTCTTATAAATGGCACCCACTATATATACGGACACGGACTTTCTCTGTTATGAATTTATTGTTATGAAAATGATGCGAGAATTTGTAAGCAACAGGGACTTATGTCATTCTCTTTTCTCTCAGATCGGGTGTTACCTCGCCTATCAACATACTCTTAGTTTCGTGTATAAATTCACGTTTCGTATATCAATCTTCCATTTGTTTTGTCTATGTACCAGGCAGCATAAAATAAATAAAGACATGATATGGCGGACTAATAATCTTATAAATAGTAATAAACATTTGAAAGAAAATATTTAATTATTTCTTGGTTGACAGGCAATGCTGACCGTGAGTTCCAAGTGGAATTATTTTGTTTTAAGTTCATTTTTCAGTCAAATCAATATATTTTAAAATCTTGTTGAATTGAATAACATTATTACACCTAATGTACAATGGCGCCTTATTTAAGATTTCTGTACACAAATCTACTAAATGATTGTCACTTCTAATACAAAATTAACGTTTTTAAAGCAAAATGTTATTTCTAATAAAATGATCAATTTGCCAATGTTTGATTAAATTCCATAAAGTTGGTATTGAAAATTCATGGACAAGAGCAAATGTTAAAGAAATAATTTAATATTTGTTGTATTTGTAATCAAGCTAAACGAAATTAAAATTAATAATTCCTTTCGAACTTGGCAATCGTTCTTACGATAAATAAAAAAAAAAAAACACCAACAGTCTCCTTCCAATCCACCCCCCCCCCCCCCCCGTCCCCCACAGTAGCACTAGTCAATTGTCAGTAATTGGGATATAATTGTGTCGATCTAGCAGCGGATAAATGAAAACATAAAACTAAATAAATTATTGTTAACTTTTACCAATATCTCAGTATCTGTCTACATACATGATGAAAAATAAACTGGTAAAATGTACTTTGGAAGTACACCTGAAATTCTGCTATGAGTATATGGTATATGACTATCCTGTATTGGTAAAAATAGATCACTAACCAACCTCAGCTATTGGTTGAGAACGTAAAACACACATGGATTGAAGCCCAATATCTCATTTTTGTATTCATCTCCGTATCATATTGTTCTTAAGCCTGATTGCCAGTTATATATAATATTATATTTCCCTCTTGACACATTCTGCCTGGTCATATTGACGCCCTCAGTTATTTCTCTATTTTTCTACACGCTATATTGACTGTCTGTATCCAGCTAACCAGATTCCTTTTGTTCCTTGAGTAGCGCCCAGAAAGACGGCTGACCTAGCTGATACAAAAATTATACAATAAGCCTAATTAGTTTAGGTGTGCTGTTCAATGAGTGAATAACTTTTGTGTTCTTTCAAATCGGCAGTAAAATTATTTGTCTCGACGGTGTGTATAAAACATGTGAAAGCATTTAACGTGTGGTCTCGTTTCTAATAATATTGCTTTACTTTAAGGACATATAGTCCGATGTTAAACAAATAATCGCGCTGAAGCATGATAACATCTCATGTTCTTTGCGAAAATGTTGACCGTCCTCTATTACCGATGGTTTAAGTTTTAGTGATCACAACTTAACCTTGGGTGCTCAGAATGAGGCGTTGGTCGCGCCCTATTCCAAGCTTTGTACGATTCTCGCTTAGTCAAATATTAATATATATATATTAAAGGACAGTATTCATCGATACTGATTTATTGTCCAATTTAAACACTATTATATATTGGCGTGAAAATTGAATGTAAAATAATCCTTATCTGTATTTTGTCATAATGGTTGCTTCGTGTTTACTCGGTTAATTTTCAGGATGGTGACTGCGAACAGTAGATATGTTTTCCATTGTTTTGGAGGATAATCATCGATGTGCATCATTTAATATTAAACAAACCCAGCCGCCATTATCACGCGGATCGGTTACCATGGCTACTGGAAACCATTGTAACAGATGCTTTAAACAGAAGTATTTGAATAGCGTTTATGTGACTTTAACCGTTTGTAATGTCCTCAGAAGTATCCCATCAGATAAGAAATCTGGAATTTAAAAGCTGACGAAATCGAGGTGTGTATTTAACCATAACAACTTTATATTTTTCAATCGATCTTCGTAATCGTTCTAGTCTAAAAAAGGTATAATCATAGCTAGTCGATCTAGACAATGGTATTGGCTACATTTGTTATGTTAAAATAATCTAGCGAGAAGTTTATAAAGAGAAAGAGTCGGGGAAGAGAGGGTGGTATTTAGGGATTATTTAGGCATCAATTAAGGGGACTTAACGATACCAGTTCTTTGTCGATTTATGCCACTTGTTGTCAACGGCTTCAGTTGACTTTCCGGTAATAACAATTTGGTATCTTGATATTTAAGCTGCTTGAATTAGTACTGGAGACATATTGAGTTGACCATTAGAAAAATGAACCATTTCATTCCCATCCATTCATTAGCTGTTAAGGTATACAGCACGTGTGCAACAAGTTGTATTTTCACAGGAAGTACAGACCTTGGTTGTAATCTGAGATACACTATCTGAACCAAACTGAACTTATTAGCAACTACTTCAAATCAATTGTGGCTGTTCGTTGGAAAATCATTTAACCATGTATTGAGCATTGTAACATCTTCCTCTGGGCACATTCTACCCGGAAATATTGATACGATTATATATATTTGTATCTTTTCATCTACACGCCATATTATCTGTCTGTACCCGGTTAGATGAATTGTATTTTGTTCCGTGTGTAGATCCCATTATTAAGAATGTTCGACCTGTTGACCTGGCTTATACAAAAAGTCATAGAATCAGCCCAATTCCCTAAGGTGTGCTATTCAATGCTTCAATGGAAGTTTGGGCCCGCGGCCGTGGCTTAGTGGTAGCGTGTGCGCTTCTAATCCTACTACAACTTACCGTTCAAGGGATCCAGTCCGTCTGTCGACCATCAGGTATATGAGTGAGTCACACGATGTGGCTCCAGCAATCGCGGTGTTGTTTTTACGAGGTTTCTTCCCAGTTTTCCACCGTAATAAGGGCAAGGAATAGTAATTAATGCAATTCAATGATTAAATAAAATTGGTGTTCGTTCAAGTCGCTAGGTAATTCTTGTTAGCTATATAACGCTATTTATCAAATGTGAACATATATGACGTGTATTTTCGTTTCTGATTTCAATGCAGTCCTTTTCGAGCAGAGAATCTGTATTTTACATTAATTTATGCTTTTTAATCCCACTTAAAACAAGGTAATCTGTTTCGTAATAGTTTGACAGTCCTCACTTACCGATGTTCCAAGAGATCGGAGTCTACCTCAAATGCTCGTTGTGTACCGCATACCGAGTTCAGCGTGTTCTAGCTTTGTACGATACTCATAAGTCAAATATTAATGCGCATATTTTAGGACTGTTAAATTGGAATTCATTTACAATAAAGCGTTTAATATTTGAATTCAACCTACAACACAAATTCATTTCATTCAATATAAAATCATTGGAATGTAAAACCCCATTGAACCTTACTAAAACCATGTACTCGAACTATCGTCTTCCTCCAAATTGCTTCTCGCTTTCAGGTAGATCTTGGAGCCATTTTGTCCGAGTTAGATTTGGCATCAGACCACCATTAATTTGCCATATCCCGTAATGTTAACGTTTGGCCCCACAGCTGCCTCCCAAACTTTCGTTGAGCGAAACCCCCTGGTACATACCTAAATCGGTCCTTTTGGAGTTTCGAGTTAAAATCTTGACAAATGATGACCGTATAAATTTTGAGTTAGAAGCCCTGGAGTATCATAGGGGCTGTCGAGTAACTTTCAGAATGTAAACATCCCCGTCACCCCTCGATCAAATGGTTATAAATACACCAAATGTGACCTATTTAGGCTATAATATTACACTGACCAGAAACCTCCACTCAATTACTTCACATCA
>JAVFBW010182075.1:0-10642 GCA_034783835.1 Mopalia ciliata
TTTGAAACATATTATTTTTATCTCAAGCCCAAAATTTCTAGCCAACAGCAGTGGTTTAGTGGATAGACTGTCCGCTATCAATCCTTCTTAGATGTATTCAACGAGCTAAATGAGGGAGTCACACAATTAAGCTGGAACAATCTCAGGTATTTTTTTTACGAGGTTTCCTCTCGATTTTACACCGTATTTGTGCAAGGAACATTTTGAAATGGACAATGCACTGTCACAGCGACTTTCGTACCACTTCAAACCCTAATAAAACGAACAGTCCAAACTTTCTATACATTGATAGGGTGTATGCTAATCCTGCATGCAATAAGTCCCAATGTGTACTCCCATGAAGTGTCTTGAGATGACCGGGTAGCTCAAACAGATTGCGTACAGACCACAGTGACCCTGACCAAAAAAAAAATGTTTCATTAAGAGTTAAGATGTTATGCATGCAGTCAAATAATGTCTTTTTTCGGCAGGGATAATCAAGTTACCTCGAAAAGAAAGAGACTGGAAATTCAATGAAATAAATAATCTGTGGATGTTATAGATTCATGAAAAGTAAGATACTTTGGCAGTTGAGATTACCGAATTATTAACAAAGACACTGTTGAAGTTACATATTTTAGAAAAGCGAGAAACCGGAATATACACATTAATGAAAATAAAGATATTGCAATAATTGCAGATCAAGGAAAAGAAATGGCGGAAACACTCTGTGACAATTACATATTTCTGACAAAAAACAATAATAATGAAAGCATATTTGGACATTTTTGGTCCACACATATCTAAATATATTCCCAGTAATCGTTGGCTGTACCGTCACATGAATCATATCACAGAAAAGCAGAAGATTTCTAGCCACTCCCGACATAGACAAGCTGGTAGCGTTTTGTGGTCACCAATGTAATATTTGATTTTCATGTGTACACTGCTTGTAATGGATTTTAATTTCACAGTTTTAACAGAAAATCGACGCCATTCATTGTAGTGTTTTACTAAGGAATGTCTACTTGCTCCTAGCAAGCAATTTCTACAGGACACACTGGGCGTGTATAAAATACCAATATAAAATTATTCAGGAATTTAATATTCATTGGTATTTAAAGCTCAATGTCATATGAGAGCAATATATGCAGCTATGTCTATTGACGATAAAGTATTTAACCCATACACGTTTTGTTTTGTAACTCCACTAATTAGCCCCCTCCCCCTCTCCAATTAAAGGTTAGCATATAGCTTTCACTCTTTCTGTCAGATTTGGATGTATCTTGGCTGCTTTACAACGTTGGCTATTTAACCTTTCGTACAACGCACTTCCACATTTGTAGATATTCAACATAAAAAACACTTTCATGGAATAATTGCCATTTTTAGATAAATCATGCTTATTCGCACTGTCCGTCCGGGAAGTCTGTCAGGGCTGTATATTGGTTGCTTTCCAACTTATGATTATGTGTGTGTGGTGGGTGAGCCGCCATTTTGATTTTCTCTCTTTTTGAAAATATTTGCAAAGGCTTAAAAACAAGTGATTGAATAGCTTTGAAACTCATAGTCCATATCCAGCGAGGCATAGTTTGAAAAAGCTGTTTCGATCACGTTATTGGTATCATATATGTAATAAGTTAAATGAGTCACGTGACCACTATTTTTGGACGTCCGGTTCTTGATGTATATCCTTAAACGCGGATTTACTTCACAAATCCGGTAGCGCCTTTTAGGTTAGGAACATCAGTGACCTGAAGGAAAACGGTTTGTCATAGCATACTTTAATTTACGTAGATTATAACCCTGTTTATCTACTTTATTGCGTAGTGAACAAATTCACTGTCCTACTTTAAGTACAAGAATTAAAAAAGCATTAAATTTGAAAAAATTTTAAAAGTTGAAGATGGGATTTAAATCATATTTTAATGTCGTTGAACTTTTATCTTCACAAATTTCAAGGATTGAATTAGAAGTATGACTTAATTTTTTATGATTAAAATTAATGCCATAACACAATTACGACAGATTTAAGAGGCTGCTGAAATAGAAGAGCAGATCAGAAAAAATAATATATAAACTTCTTAAAGTGAAAAACTTTTTATCATACGGATTTGTTATAAGTATTGTAGTTTACTTTTATGAAGGCAAGTACAATTTGAGAAAATTCTTCCCTCTGGATTTATAATTTACAAGTTGTAAAATCACAACATAACGGTATTTTCACCATCTAAAACACATACTTTAGCGCATGTAGCAACGCATTTTTTTTAATCGAAAGGTCGACAGTTCGATCCCAATGTCCCAAAATTATTTGTTGTGGTTTATTTTCTCTTACTTTTTCTGTTAAAAGTACATTATTATAGCGAAAAAAATCTGGTATTTTTGAAGCTTTAAGATCTGGAACGTAAAGCCATATAACCGTTTGTCAGGTTATAATCTCTAGTTTCTTATTGGTATTGGCTTATTGTAATATAAAATCGACTGGTGTAAATTGAACCCCCAATTTTTTAAAATAATGTTAAACATTGCTGCTCTTTCACAGATTTGAGCGTTTAAAAGTCTATATCGAAATATAGTATTCAGCTGGAATCTTAATGCAGAAGTAAAGACCATTGTTAAATACTGTCACGAACTTATGCTGCCTTTATCGCTGTACGTCAGAGATGTGAGTCAGGTCACACATGAGCTTAGTCTTTGAGAAATATTTCTCACCGATGAACAAACCACTTTAACTAAAAAATGCACGTAAGAAAGCTTTATGCTTTGATAAGGGGGTACCTTGCAATGTCAACACAGAGCAGTGCATTACACAAAGGTTAACCTAGTGTTTTATTTAACAGAATAGACACGCTACCATGTTTCTACACAGATCAAGAAGAAGTTACCAACGACAGTGTATTGTTGTCATAGAAAAATTACGAAAGATCACTTCCAGGTACAACCACAAACCGTCATGAGGGAGATTTAATGGATGATATGGGTACCGGTAACGTGCTTTAGCAGACTATTTGATAACTAGATGTCAACTTTCGGGATTATCAAACACGCTGAAGTATAGCTGTGTATGCACTCACTCCCTTAGGTCAAACAGTTTTTGTTCGATGTGCTCTACAGAAATAACTCCAAATCAATATTTTTAACAGCACCCTATCTCCAAACTGACAGTTCTATATTTATGTATTGTATTCATTCTAGTAGCCTGCTTTCCTGTTAGTCTGGCCAGTTATTGCTTCCTGTGACGTACCGTGATAGAAATACAACTGGCCAATTCAAGTAATGGAGACCTTAAATAAATATGCTTTATTATCTGGTAAGAATTTGAAACCACTTTGTTCACAAAGCCAACACGTTCGCATTTATTCCAGACTTTAATGTTTTGTTTTTACCTCATATCTCAAAATCATTGAATACACCTGCGTCACAAAAGCGATTGATAAGGTTAATGGTTTTACTATAGCAAACATCAATCTGGTACGGTGGATACGATTCGTACTATTCGTACCATAAAAAATGTCGAAACATCAAGACCGGCAGATATTGTTTGGGTTTTTTCCATATACTTTATTATCGATAACTTTTGGAAATATGTAAAAAAAAAAAAAGGGGGGACCGCAATTTGTATTCTTAGATGTGTGGCTATAAAATATGACCTATAGCAAGAATAGGCTAAGTGTAATTTTTCATGCTGATTTTACCTAGTAATTGAGGAAGAGTAAATTTATATTATAAACAGATCATAGCGAGCGCATATCCTAAGATACACATATTTTTTCCCCTATTAAAAGCACGCCAATTAACGCCAATCAGTTGATAAAACGTCTTACGTCAATGGTATTTAACTTATATGATGACGGACCATTAGAAAATATATTTTACAATACTCGTAAAGGAATTGTTCAAATTTTAACATAATAATCGACTGAAGAAATCATAGCAGAAACCTGGGAGAAGTGGTAGCGTTGACTAAACACATAAAATAAAACCTTTGCCTTACATTTTGTATAAGCTATTTAATGCGATACAAGGAATGAGGGTAGATGCTGCCTTGGTTTTAACAACATTTGATTTAAAATACAAAATTATGTTTATTGTGGACTGTGTTATAAACCATATCAAAATGTATTACCTTAACAAAAAGGTTACAAAATTTGCATTTTCATTCACATTTTTTTATTAATTAGCGTATTCTAAATCAGGAGTCTTTCGGGGAAACAGATTTCAATTGCTTAATATCCGTTTCCGCTGTGAAAATCCAGACATTATATCAAGACACAGGTAAGTCTGTTTTCCACACCCTAAGGGTATACGCACTGCATTTACGAATGGTGCCTGGACAGTTAACCTTATACAGTACTTTGGATCTTCAAACAAAGACACGTCCCATAAGTGAGCGGTGGGCTATGGCCCTGCAGAATACTCACCTTGGCTTCCTCGGTCGATCGTAAGTGGCAGTAAAAGAGGTTGCTTTCTGTTGCCCTGGTGTTCGCAGAGCTAAAGGGTAACAGGAAGCAGATTTGCTTGTGATGTTCTGCATTTCTGTCCGTCGTCATATAAGTGAATTACCCTTGAGTACAACGTTAAACACCAATCAAACAAACAAACAATCAAATTCAAGATCTATTCTCTGATAAAAATAAAAGCTTTATTTCGCTATACCACTGCACTTTTAACAGAAATAGGAAAAAAAATAAATAAAAAAATAATTTTATTAAGGTGGGATGGACTGTCGACCTTAGAATCCAAGAAGAAAGCTTTGCTAGAAGAGCTATCCCGGCCAGTTAAGCAGTAATGGTTGAATAATGTTGTGATATGGGTTTAACATGCTGAAGAATACCGTTCGATATGATTTTACAATTTTTAATCTATTCATCCAAATATCACCAATTTTTTCAAATTTGAAATGTCTTCACAAATGTAAAGTACAGTATTAATTACGAATCCGTATCATAAGGGGTTCTTCTGTTTATGACATTTTAATGCTATTTTTCTGATCTGCTCCTGTATTTAATCGACATCCTGTTTTTATTGTTTTTGAATAATGACATTAAGTTTAACCTTAAAAAATACAGACATACGCCTAATTCAATCCTTGAAACTTGTGAAGATAAATAATGCAATGTCATTAAAATATGATTAAAATCGCAACTTCAATTTTTAAACTTTATTCAACTTTGAGCTAATAAATTTCAGAGATCAGAGCTATTCATTCAGTCGTTTTTGAGCCGTTTTCAAAAGAGAAAAAATCAAAATGGCGTCAAAATGACATCAGGCTTTAGAATTAACTCTAGGCCATTATCGAGTGAATTTAGTTTCTGATTAGATCAGGTTAACATTTTACTTATATCTGATCTAGATTTTTAGTTAATTGGAAAGAAGAATAAAAATAATCCGAAGGATTAAAAAAAATCTTGAAAGCCATAATAAACTTTATTTACAGACGGTGAGTACAATACAATACACTCTGTCAACATTTGGTGGCTGATCTTTCCTGAGGCCCTCCTTACTCTCACACATACACACCAATAATATTATATACAGACATTTAATAACAAATTATAATCCATGATAATATAACATAAACAAAACTATTATGGTTGACCAAAGTAATGGTCCACATAAAGACTTGGAAACATTTTTACATATGAGGCTTTCTGTACATTGAAAGGAGAGAATTCCATAATATTGGACCATAATAAGATTTCCCATACATTTAAGTGTGGGGGACCGGAACTTTCAGTTTGTTTGATGGGTCAGAACGCAGATTCATGTCATGTGGGATGGTTGCATGGAAGCAGTCTTTCATGTAGAATGGGTAAAAATCATGGATGAATTTATAGACAGTGATCACCTTTTCTATGTCAACTTGGACAAAAACTGATTGCCAGTCCACTGTAGTATTTTAAAAGTTCAGTTGATGGAATATGTTTAGGTTTGTCTGAAATAAGACGTGCAGCAGATTTTTGAAGTTCGTGTTTTCTGTTGAGCATTTGTTTAGAGCAGTTTCCATAGATACTTAGACAATAGAGAATGTGAGGGACAATATAACCATTATAGTAGAGAATTCGGTACTTTTGAGGCAGGACTTTTTTGTGATTTCTTAAAGCAGATAATAGACAGGATACAGATTTACAGACAAGATTTATCTGGTGCTTTCAGGACAGGTTTTGGTCAAGGCGTAATCCCAATAATCTATAGTTTTATTAGAAGTTTACTTAAGTCTTTGTGAAGAACCAAGTAGCATAGCCTTGGTTTTCACAGGATTTAGAATTGAAGAATAATGTATGGT
This sequence comes from Mopalia ciliata, assembly GCA_034783835.1. Taxonomy (NCBI): domain Eukaryota; kingdom Metazoa; phylum Mollusca; class Polyplacophora; order Chitonida; family Mopaliidae; genus Mopalia; species Mopalia ciliata. Next base: position 6,269 of record JAVFBW010182075.1, read on the forward strand.
GGTGTCGTCAGCATAAGATTTATTAGATCACAATCTTTTGTTAATAGCTTCCATTTATGGTCTAGTTTTGCAGGTTTTGGTTTTGATCCATGTTATGTCTTAACTTTTTAATTTACCTAGTAAACACAACTCTTTCTATACTGGCTTAGGCACAAGAGGGAAAATCAAATCGTGAATCTGTCCCCTCTTAGACCCTTTTCTTAAAACTATCTTAACAGTGTGAGCGTCAAGATCCATTCATGGATCTCTTGTTTATAGTAGTGTACGATTGACACAATTTACCTGATCAAGTCCTATTGGTTGGAGCGAATGTTAAAAGGTCATAGTATAAGATATCCATCAAGACAATAATGTAGCCAAAATGTATTGATTTGTTGTATTCATACATATATATTACTCATGGTACATGCAAGTTTTTTGTTTGTTTCAGTACGGATGGGAATTGTTTTCAAGAGCTATCGTTACAAAGGCTTTATCAGAGACTGCCAACACAACCTTCAAAAAGTAAGGTACAATAGAGATAATATATTGATGATATTCATTATAAAGGCACATTGTACTTGTATATTGAGATGAAATATTTCTTTAATGCATGCTTTGTTTGAACCAGGCTTAGGTTTAAAGAAACTGTGAATATGTTCTGAACCTTTTGGACGACTGACCTTTATTAACTGTAGGTAGGTATGGGATGCCCTTAAAGCTAAGGGGCAACAGAAAGCCTGTCTATTTGTGTTTTTTTTTTTTTTTGTTCCATCTTGTGATTGTCCTGTTTTGTCTTTGTTTACTGACCCTTGAGTACGACGTTAAACATCAATCAAACAAACAAACAAATCTTTGTTTACTGCTAATATTGTCACAGGTGGTTGCCTTCACATATTGGGCTGGCATGCTGTCATATGAGTGAAATATGCATGTTGTTCAGCCGCCCCAAAAGTAAACATTCAGTGTAGTGTTTTGTGCCACCCAGAAGTGACTCGAGTTGACTTTGACTATGTAGTAAGAAAAGTCGAGTAAGATTTGTCATCATGTAAAAGAAACACTCTTGAGTATGACAATCAGTTAACAAAAAAAATGGCTTTTTCTTTCTGAGGATTAGATGTACTAGCTTGATGTGTTCAATGCTATATAGGTCAATTTAAGTCGCAAGATGATTCTTCTGTTTTAATTCTTGGTCTGCCAAATAGGTGTATAAATTTTTTCAATAAATTTATATAAATTTTTAATGTATATTTTTGTTGAAACTTTAAATGTGGTTATAGATATTACAGCGCTCCACCATTGAAGCCTAAGTCTGCCTGTGTCTGTGAATCCATTGTTCCCTCACATAAGCAGATATATCTGGCAGGTATGTAAAATTTGCTTTGTTCAGTTGACAAGTTATTGGTAAAAACAAAGCAAAAGTTGTGTTTTTTATGGGTTTTTTTCTTGGATTTTCACCAATTACTGGCAGTGGTAAGTCACCATATAAGTGAAATACCCTTGACTATGACGTTAAACAAATTAAGCAAACTTAATTGCTGTTGATTGTTTTCTTAATCCTAAACTAGACAGGTAGTTTATTTATCATGTGTTGTGGTTCTCAGACTTCATTATTAAAACAGTTGGTGACTTCAAGCTGATTCTTTTAAAGATTTATCTGTAATCTGATTTTTTCTTCTTTGCAGGACGGTATAATAAGTACAGTCGTAGCTTGAGTCAAACCCCATGGCTGATTGAAGGAAAGAAGAAAACGGAGACATCTGTTGAAGAACTCATATGTGATAGGATTATGCCACATTTTAAACCGGATGGTAAGATCGAGAATTTTACCACATTTTAAACCTGTAGTAATCTAGAATTCTACTCCATTTTAAACCCGAGGGTAGTGATCTAAAATTATATCACATTTTAAACCTGATGGTGTGATCTAAAATGATATCACATTTTAAACCTGATGGTGTGATCTAGAATTATACCACATTTTAAACCTGATCGTGTGATCTAGAATTAAACCACATTTTAAACCTAATGGTGTGATCTAGAACTCTGCCAGATTTTAAACCTGATGGTGTGATCTAGAATTATACCACATTTTAAACGTGATGGTGTGATCTAGAGTTATACCACATTTTAAACCTGATGGTGTGATCTAGCGTTATACCACATTTTAAACCTCATGGTGGGATCTAAAATTATACCACATTTAAAACCTGATGGTTTGATCTAAAACTATACCACATTTTAAACCTGATCGTGTGATCTAGAATTGTCCCAGATTTTAAACCTGATGGTGTGATCTAGAATTATACCACATTTTAAACCTGATGGTGTGATCTAGAATTATACCACATTTTAAACTTAATGGTATGCTCAAGAATTATACCACATTTTAAACCTGATGGTGTGATCTAGAATTATACCACATTTTAAACCTGAAGGTGTGATCTAGAATAGTGATCTAGAATTATACAACAGTTTAAACCTGATGGTGTGATCTAGAATTATGCCAGATTTTAAACCTGATGGTGTGATCTAAAATCATACCACATTTTAAACCTGATGGTGTGATCTAAAATTATACCACATTTTAAACCTGATGGTTTGATCTAGAATTAAACCACATTTTAAGCATGATGGTCTGATCTAGAATTATGTCCCATTTCAAACCTGATGGTGTGATCTAGAATCATGCCAGATTTTAAACCTGATGGTTTGATCTAGAATTATGGCAGATTTTAAACCTGATGGTTTCATCTAAAACCATACCACATTTTAAACATGATGGTGTGATCTAGAATTATGCCAGATTTAAAACATGATGGTGTGATCTAAAATTATACCACATTTTAAACGTGATGGTGTGATCTAGAATTATACCACATTTTAAACCTGATGGTGTGATCTAGAATTATGCCACATTTTAAACCTGAAGGTGTGATCTAGAATTATACCACATTTTAAACCTGATGGTGTGATCAAGAATTATACCACATTTTAACCCTGATGGTGTGATTTAAAATTATATCGCATTTTAAACCTGATGGTTTGACCTAAAACTATACCACATTTTAAACCTGATGGTGTGATCTAAAATTATACGCCATTTAAAACATGATGGTGTGATCTAGAAGTATACCACATTTTAAACCTGAGGGTGTGATCTAAATTTATACCACATTTAAAACCTGATAGTGTGATCTGGAATTATATCACATTTTAAACCTGATAGTGTGATCTAGAATTATAACACATTTGAAACCTGATGGTGTGATCTAAAATTATACCACATTTTAAACCCGATGGTGTGATCCAGAATTATGTCACATTTTAAATGTGATGGTGTGATCTAGAATAATACCACATTTTAAACGTGATGGTGTGATCTAAAATTATACCACATTTTAAACCTGATGGGGTGATCCAGAATTATGCCACATTTTAAATGTGATGGTGTGATCTAGAATAATACCACATTTTAAACCTGTAGTGTGATCTAAAATTATACCACATTTAAAACCTGATGGTGTAATATAGAATTATACCACATTTTAAACGTGATGGTGTGATATAGAATTATGCCAGATTTTAAACCTGATGGTGTGATCTAGAATTATGCCAGATTTTAAACCTGATGGTGTGATCTAGAATTATACAACATTTAAAACCTTATGGTGGGATCTAGAATTATACCACATTTTAAACTTGATGGCAAGATTTAGAATTATACAAGATTTTAAACCTGATGGTGTGATCTAGAATTATACCAGATTTTAAACCTGATGGTGTGATATAGAACTATACAACATTTTAAACCTGATGGTGTGATCTAGAATTATACAACATTTTAAACCTGATGGTGTGATCAAGAATTTTACCACATTTTAAACCTGATGGTGTGATCTAAAATTATACCACATTTTAAACCTGAAGGTGTGATCTAGAATTATACCACATTTTAAATCTGAAGGCATGATCAAGAATTATACCACATTTTAAACCTGATGGTGTGATCTAAAATTATATCACATTTTAAACCTGATGGTTTGATCTAAAATTATACCACATTTTAAACCTGATCGTGTAATCTAGAATTATGCCAGATTTTAAACCTGATGGTATGATCTAGAATTATACCCCATTTTAAACCTGATGGTGTGATCTTGAATTAAACCACATTTTAAACACAATGGTGTGATCTAGAATTATGCCAGATTTTAAACCTGATGGTGTGATCTAAAATTATACCACATTTTAAACCTGATGGTGTGACCTAAAATTATACCACATTTTAAACCGGATGGTTTGATCTATAATTATGCCAGATTTTAAACCTGATGGTGTGATCTAGAATTATACCACATTTTAAACCTGATGGTGTGATCTAGAATTATACCA
>JAVFBW010182086.1:0-10642 GCA_034783835.1 Mopalia ciliata
GTGATGTTCTGTATTTCTGTCCGTCGTCATATAAGTGAAATACCCTTGAGTACGACGTTAAATACCAATCAAACAAAACAAACAAACAAAACAAGCACATCACATTTTGTTATGACGTTGTTGTTGTACATTTTGATGCAGCCTGTCTTAACCTAGCACAATATATAGGGCTAACTCCTGGGTCTTAGCCTTTTTTTAGATACACTTAGTACAATGATAAGTATTTAACCTACCTACAATATTTCTATCCCTACAGTTTTCAACTTTATTTTTTAAAGGGAGATAATTTAAACAGGTCAACTCCGGTGAGAAATTCAAATTAATTTAGGAAAGAAATATGAGGAAAGAAAGTAGGAGTTTTGTCTTCGGTATCCAAAAAAAACTCAGATAAATGTTATGAGAGGCCAGCAATAGTGCCATATCGATTTCCATCCTTCACCATGGGTTTTTATTGACTGGATGTAGAGCTAAGGAGAAATTAGCCGTATATATTGTGCTAGTACTAACCGGGTTTGATCACTGCATAAGAAATATTTAATTGCTTAACAATTTTCTGCTAAGTTTTTACTTTTTCTTGATGGCATTTTGGTTAACCAGTCGGGTCTGCGTATCCGTTGACTCATCAATTTAGATGAAGTGAAATAACATCTAGTGTGATGTAAAACACAAGTCAACCTAGCAAAAGAAACTAAAATGATTATCTAAATCCTGAATTAGAAGTAATAAGATATTTTTACCCTATATGTATGAAAGCCATTGTATGTAATACCTGTACATGTATGTGTTGGTATTTCCTGAGATTATAGCACTCTTTTCTCTTTGATTCAGGCCCATAAGCAGGATCAAATAACACAGCTAAAATTGGATACGCTGAAGGCTATGCACAACAGAGCCCTTGCTGACTATAAGGTATGTTTCTAGATATCCTTCATGATTTCTAGTTTACTGATCACTGGCTGAACTAGTTCCAGTGGGTGTCACCACCAAACAATTGGTGTATAGAAATGGTCATCAAATGTTTGGGGTTTTTTTTTAATCTGTGATTTGAACTGTTTTTCATCTATGGATGAAACTTGAAAGCTACTGAATGGTTAGTTTAATTCAGCTGGAATCATTTGATAAACTTTATATATAAATGTACAGCTCACAGGCTTGTGTCCATCTGTCTCCATCAGGTGTGTGACTGGGTTATTCAATGTGGCTTCAGCAATCACAGCCATGGTATTTAAGGGGTTTCCTTCCAGTTTTCCACTGTATTTAAACAAGGAACAGTGTGAAATGAAGTTTCTGTCATCACATAAGTGAAATACCCTTGAGTATGACATTAAATCTGTATGAAATTAACAAAACATTATAAACAAATGCACAATATGCCCAATGTTATATGTTAGTAAAATGTTATGGATGTTTTTGTGGTTTGTCATGGTTATGGTATTTGTGAAAATACTACCCAAGTTTTTACATACACAATATTAAATAATCATAAGATGCTTTGTTTATAGGAAAGTGGACTCCTCCAAAAGCAGTATTTTGGTTTTGATTCAAGCAACTGCAAAATATTAAACATAAATGTATTATTACTTTTCAGGATGTACAAGACAGTAATGGCAAAAACCCTGAGAAGTTGAAAGGACTCCTTGGAAACAAAAAGAAAACCCTCGTTACCTTGGAAAGCCATTTACAAACATTAATACCATCAGATCCATATGTTAGTATTCAATCAATCAATCAATCAATTTGCTTTTATCATCATCTTAAAAGAGAGTATAAAACTGAGTGACTGGTGCTTACTTAACTCACTCCAGTGTACTACCAGTAGAGTCATAGAATGTAGGCACTTGTATATAGGTAAAGTTTAGTGATGATCAGCCCGGTGACCGTGAATTATTCCTGTTTACTTCACTCACTTCAGTGTACTACCAGTAGAGTGTAGGTACTTGTATATAAGTAAAGTTTAGTGATGATCAGCTCGGTGACCCTGAATTATTCCTGTCTTTACTTCACTCACTTCAGTGTACTACCAGTAGAGTGTAGGTACTTGTATATAAGTAAAGTTTAGTGATGATCAGCCTGGTGACCCTGAATTATTCCTGTGTTTACTTAACTCACTTCAGTGTACTACCAGTAGAGTGTAGGTACTTGTATATAGGTAAAGTTTACTGATGATCAGCCTGGTGACCCTGAATTATTCCTGTGTTTACTTCACTCACTTCAGTGTACTACCAGACTGGCAATACTGTCTTTACTTAGCCCTGGAGGAAAATTAACTTTCCAACATTATGAAAAAGCTTCACATCTTGGTTGTGCTGGTGTCAAATATTGTTAGAATACACCACCATCATATAAGTGAAATACCCTTAGGTGTGGTGTAAAACACCAACCAATCAATCTTTAACGTGGATTAGCAGCCTTGTTGATGAGGTAGTTTGTTCACTTTCAACGTATGTCTAAGGCTTTGTACAACCATCACAGGAGTCCAAAAAGGTTATAGAGTTTAATATGCACTATTTAGTAAAATAACTGAATATATGTTGTAGATAATCAGTGCTAACTTATCACAAGACAGTGGAACAAGTGACTCTTTAGAGCCAATCCCAGAACCAGGGGTATATGATCAGCCCACATATCGTCATCCATCTTGGGTAGGCCTTTCATTTTTATTGTTCTTTTTTATAGCTATTATTTTATTATTCAAATGACAAAAATGATTTAATTTGGTAATTTGCTCACGTCAAGCATATATTATGTCTACTGCACCATGAGGTTTAATTTACAGACAAGTGCATGGAATAGAACAAAAATTAGTTTTTATATTATTCACTGGATTTATATAGTTCAGAGTAACTTTCTCAAAATGTCTTTTGCCAAAATAATCTTGTACAAGACAATTTTGTCCTATTAAAGTAAATGCTTAAAAGTATTGTATTGAACTTATCGCATACTACTTTTCGTGACAGTGGATCCTTTTGCTGATCTATGTTTATGTCACAGGCATGTTCTTGGGAATAAATAAAAAGGAAGTTAACATGTTGCTTGGGTGAATGGCTCGGGGATATTTTCAAGGTTTCTTCCTGGTTATTGACTAGACACTTTAATGTTTTTTTAATGGTTACTTATGAGATTAAGTGAAATATCCTTGAGTGTGACATCAGACATAAAGCAAATTAAGTAATTTTCTTTGAGAAGAAAATGTAAAAGATCATGCAGCTGTCAAGTTGTGAATTGATTTTTGTCCCCAACTAACATGTTTCTGTTAATCTAGTTTGCTAAACGTAGATATAAATAATAATCCGATGAGCTACATACACAGAATTTTAATCATTTAGATTTTATTAGTTGTTGCTTTATAGATTGTGTATCGGCATGCTTGGTTTTAACGTGAAAATTTGATAGATTACATGTAAGCTTTAGTAATTGTAAATTACAGCTTTAGTGTTGTTACTAACCATGTTGATACAGGGCCTTAGGACAGTAGGGTAACTCATAGTCCATCAGTAAGACATGTCTTTGTATTCTTATTTGTGGGCCTATGTCCGTGGCTAAGTGGTTAGAAAGTGCGCTTTTGAGCCTACTTCGATGTACCATTGACAGGATCGAGTCCATCTGTCGACCCTCAGGTATATGAGTGAGTTTTAAGATGTGGCTCCGGCATTCTCACGGGTGGTTTTTACAAGGTTTCCTCTAAGTTTTCCACCGTTATAAGGCAAGGAGCAATGTGAAGTGGATAACCTGCGTCATATAAGTTAAATACCCTTGCGTACAACGTTTAAACCCCAATCAAGCAAACAAATAATCTCATTTGTGTTTGCCTTTGTCTTGTAAATCATTGTTTTCAATGATGTCATTGACATGGAAAATGATTAACTACTTCCTTATTTTTTCAATATTATATTGTAAAAATGATTGGTGTCAGTTTGGTATCTGATTTGTCAGTTTACCCAGAATCCTCCCCATACCACACACTTGTATAAAATTATTCTTCAACTGCATCATGCAGCTTCCATTATCCACCCTACCAGCATGATTTCTCTAGTCGACTGAATTAAGGAATGAGTTCATTTATCCTTTCTTGACCTGTTTTTTTTTTACCTTCACTCTTCATAAAGCAGCCTAAAACAAACAATACTAATCACCTAGGAAAAGATAAAAAGTTAATTGAAAAAGAATAAAAGATTTGTTTATTTATCATGAATTATAATCAGGGTCAACTGATTTTTTGTCAAGTTTTTGCCTTGAAATGTTGCCCCCAATGCTGGTCTTCTCTTGCATGTAGTTACCTGCTGGACCTCGTCACGCTAAAACTGGATCTGTTCCTGTCTCAATCTATGCCTCACCTGATTCAACTCGAGTTAACCTTCCACGATCCCAATCAGATGCATACAGCAAGACACGCATCAAGTCTTTAGATTCGGCCTCGTCCATAGGGTCTCGACCAGTGAGGAGTGAATCTGAGAAAACCTCTGAGGTATTACCAGTGTCCTTGTCCATTCACCTATGTCCACTCACCATTACTTCACACTCATTCTAATCACCACAGTCTGACGGAGAAAACAGCACTAGTAAAATACATCATATATGTTTGGTTCACGATTCTTCTGTCATTTAAAGTTTTGCTGGACCCCTTGGTCAATTTTCAGAACAAATGTTTCATTTTGTCTTATTTTGCAAACGAATATAAATCTGCACCATATTAATGTCTATACTTTTTTAAAGCTAGAATAATCAGCATTACATATATTTGAATGTTGTGAAAATGCAATTATTATTTCTTAAAAAGTGCATTTTTTATGGTTTATTTCTCGAAGTGCAATAACGGTTAGACAAAATAAAATAAATGAGCTAGTAGAATAGTCAGTGAACTAGTGAATGGTGCCTCAATATTAACAATGTGACCAGAAATTGGACATCTTTTTGTCGAGATATATTGACGATGTTGGGCATATATTGTTCATTAACTCATGATATCAGGAATGTCTGCAACTGCTCTCTGACATTTCTGTATAACTATATATGTTTCCACTTGTCAGGAGCAAACATTATTTTGGGAGCATACAGATTTCTTTTTGTGTTTATGTGTTTCGTCTGAAAAAGCTTCCGTTTAGTGGATGTGTTATAGTAAATTTTTTGAAAAAACAGTAGAATGGAAGGATAAATTTGCACATTTTAATTATGCTGTTCTTGACAGTAGAGCTTACACTTTAAATAATATGACACCAGGCCTCCAATGCACATGTGATTGTTCGTTTGGGCTCAATCTTGCAGCCATTACACTTTTCCCAGTTAGCCTTCTGTGTGTTAAGCAGGATAAAATTTGCAGTCAGGGGGGAGCTTCCGTCTCACTTGACAATCCTACTAATCTCAAACACCTTGCCAATGACTTGAGTATGCTCAAGGTAACACTAACAAATTGTTTGAATACTTAACTTTTGATCCAAGTGATAAAAAAAAAAAATGGTTCATTTTGAACTCAGGGGGTCCAGCAAGACCTTTAGTCACACAAAATAATTTAGTCCATCACTCATTGTCTTGTCACTTTGGTCTCCATTAAGACTTAAATGTTAGTTTAGTTTTGTATTATGCTGTGTTTATTTTCAAAGTGTTCATCGGTTTTCCTATGCCATCTGTTGTAAAGAATTTAAGTTTAACATGCCTTTGATGCTTAGTGTTTATTTATTTTAGTAAACAACCTGTAACTGTGCCAAAACAGTTTTGCTTTTTAACGTAACATCTCTTACATGTAGCTAGTCTATCTGCTGTAGCTAACCCCCTCTCTATCCATATGACAGGCCAAAATACGAAGAAAGTACCTGCTAAAAAAGGTAACAATGTATGCAGGAGCTTATTGTTTGTAACCACCCCCACACTGTTAACCTGTGTTACCATCATTAACAGCCCTCTGTGGTCTACCCAGCTTAAATGACCTAAGACTAATGGTCAAGGATCACACTTTTTGTTTTACATAAATCAAATTCAATTATGATCATCTAACATTGACCAAATTTTTTTTAAAGTCAGTTTTCCACATTTCAATTTTCCAAAGTGTTTTGAAGTAATGATTAATAATCTGAAACTCTTAAGTCTTTATTATTTAATATTGCACCAGACCATATTTACTAACTTGGTTTGTAACAGATCTTTTTGATTTGTTCTTTATTCTGTTATAACCTACATTATGGCATTTATCACACACTGAAAATACTTGCTATATCTGTTCACTTTGGTCACTATCCCTGGGTATGCCCTCTGCTTGGATACTGAAAATGTATAACGTACATGTTGCAATGCTATCTTTGCTGCGGACTGGAGGAAGATTAACTTTCAAACAGTATCAAACTATCTCACATTTTGAGGCTTGTACTAGTGTGGATTATTGTTGAAATAAACCACCACCTTATAAGTGAAATTCTGTAAAGCACAACGTAAAACACCAATCAATAAATGCTCTATTCAAGATGCTATCATTGAGTCCAATGTTTATTACGGGATTGGAATTCACACTGGTCTGAGGTTCAAGACAAGTATAAAAGAATTATTGATATTCCCCTGCTACTGGTCAAACAGTCTAGTAATTTCTCATAAGTGTCACGTTACCTGTAATGATTTTAACTTCAAGCTGGTAACTTTGTTACTGTTCTCCCCCCTGAAAGTTAGAGATTTTTGTGACATTCTACCCTATGCAGTGATTTGTTAGCTGTCAATACAAGAAAACAGCAGATAGAAAATGACCTGATTTCGCATGCTCTACTTCTTACATATACTTGTATAATTATATGACCATAGTGTAACACAGATCAATACATGTATGTAGTCCTAGATGTGGGTCAAACTACAAAATGTGTCCTCGTTAGTCTCTCTCTCTTTTTTTTTTGGACCAAATTTGAACATCATTGTATGTTGTTGTTTTTGTGGCATCAAATAGTTAACTGTTTTCTTGGACCTTGAGTACCAACAATACTTTTAACTAAGATTGTGTCCATAGATTTTAGTGATGATAGATTTGGGAATGTTGTAGCAGGACTTCATTTTTGTGACCTTTTTTTCTTGTGTGTGGCTTGCTTTTTAAAGTTATATGTATATTGGACTTAAATCTGGGTTCCATCATCCTTTCATGCATCTTGATAGTTAATATTGCTGTTCAGGGCTCCAGACAATATTTCTTCCACAAACCCTTGATGTGAAACTACTGACATTTTAAATCTGTGCAGTCCTCAGGAAATGTGGTTAATCTGATGCAGCCTCGCCAAAAGATTACACATTTCAACCAATAAACTTTCAAAAGTATCTGTCAAATTGTTGCACATACTATTCCATTTCATTGACTTCTGGTGAAATCTGTCATTAATTTTTTGCTTTATAGCCCTTGATTCTTAAGGAACAAATCTGTGGAGCTTGGCACCCAAGTGAAATTGGAAATAAAGTTGAATTGAATGTCTGAAAAATTCACATTTTTGAAGCAATTTTAGATTGCGTATTCAGTATCCTTAGTTTTTACCCATGGATGTGTAGACACTTTCTCACTGATACGCCTCTTATCTGGAGCCCTGCCTTCTTAGTTTATGTATTGTGCAGACTTGAATACTGCATTCTTTTTTGTTTGTTGAATGAAATAGGACTGGATATGCCATGCAATGTCATATCCTCTTGTGTAGGAGTTTACTTATTCTCTCTCAGCTTTGCATTGTGCATACCATATATTTCACATGAACATGTTTATATTTAACTAGCTGTGTGTGTCATATTTTATTTCCTTAAGCCTACTTTCCTTCCTGTTTGACCTGGGTAACTGACGTAAAGACCTTTCCCATTCTACAATACAAGTGTAGAAGATTAAGAAATGCTAGAAACTTGCTTTTGAGATAAATTCAGTGTTTCGTAACCATATTTTTTATTGTCATTATTATTATGATTTCTTGTCGTTGGTGTTAGTTGTCTTAAGATTTGTTAATGCTTTTGTAATTCTTGCTATTTGTGATATTTTTGTTTATATAGGTTTTTGATGGTTTAATATACACTACACTATTAAAATTCTGCCTGTTTTTTTTTTTTTTTTTTTCACTTTGAATTTTGTGATGTTTCAGTCCAAGTCGTTACCGAGCACTGTTCTAGATGGCACAGGTTTATCTCACTCCCCGCAGGTGACGCCTAGCACCTCACCTACGCCCACACATCCACATAATCGTCACGACAGCGATAGTCTGGACGCCATTGAAAACAGAGACTGTAGGCGAGACTCGGGGGTTGGCACAATGTCTGAGGTACAACTCTCAACTCATTTCCCTTTTTTCTTCAAGAAAAGTTTTCGGTTTGAATTATATTGAATGTTACACAGCAAACTGATGAAAACCACATCTTGCCAGTTATCAATTCATTGTTCTAGAATACTGGTTAGGGAAGGTATCTGTATGAACCATGTAAAGACCATAGAGTTGTGTCCCTTGAATAACAAAATTCTTCTATGATCATGAAAGGAAGGGAACAAATTTTGTTTATCTTTGTATGGTTTTCACTGTTTCCCTCTTTTGAATCCTTTGCATTCATTCACAATTGTTAATAAGTACAGAATTTATGGAATATTTCAATTCATTATTTGTATTGAACACAGTCCATATGAATTGATTATTTATAGCCTAGAAGAGACATTTGAGAGAAGATTAAGCATGCATGGCTGTTATTACAATTTTGGAGCAATGTCAGAATGTTCAGTCAGACTTAATTCGCTCAGATGAAGAAAAGATAGACCTCTATTGTCCCAACTCTTACAGCTTGCAATATTCAATTGTAAATAATTTGCGATAAGAAAGACGGGTAATATAGTTTATTGGCTATTAAATTACGCATTCTGCTTGAAAGTTCCACACAGTCACGCGATTAAGGTTTTTAAATCAACCGAGTGCTGTTGTGCAAAACAAAATTACCAAATGCGATCAAATTAGCATTTTTCCCGCTAATGAGCACAAAGTAGGGTAAACTTACGACTGAAATAAAAGGTAAAAGATAAATTGAGATTAAATATATATCGGTTTATCTTATAACCGTTGTGATGAGCGATCTAGGCATTTTACTTTTACACATTGTCTCCACTTCGCCCTGTTTTGCGGATTATAGGTGCGGCTTGTTTAAAAAATGGTTTCGCCTCGTCTTACGTCAGAATGCATCTTTCTTGCGGTTTCATTGCGGATTATAGCCATTTAATCCGCGTCTGACATGGGAAGTTAGCTGCTAGCAGTACTGTAAGTCTTTGTTTCTTCAAGATGGATTATGGAAATTACCCTTACAATAAACAAAGTGATAAAAAGGACGCATTTATGGCCACAACAGTGGTATCTTATGTTTCCCATGACCAATTTTTTGTCAAGGTACTAAAGGGCATGTACTACATAGAGTAAACAAGGCTAATACAGATTCTCTGTGCAGAGAACACAATGTACATGAAGTCAGGGAGCTGATAGACAGTGTAGACTACCTCCATGTAGTCAGGTACATGTAGTCAATGTTCTCATAAACGTGACTGCTGCTAGGCAGTTAAAAATAATACATATAAACATACATTGCAATTAAATGTCATTTATTATGTTTATACAAAGTACCATCAGAATAAAACAACATACAAATTCATGTAAGATCTGTTTTACAGTAAATGTTGTGGAAAACAAAGTTTGCCCATAATAAAGAAGGTTAAGAAAAATGTAAGTCCTCTAATAGATATCATTATAATAATCACTCAGTAGAAGCAGTATTTAGTCAATAGGCATGTTTAACAGTAATACTGGTCATTACACTAAGTAAACAGAGGCCGTGGATAAAATCAATGGGGCAGTGAGTACAGGGTGATGTGGACAGTTGGAAGGCCTGCACTACTTTCCATACCCATAGTCAATAAAAACAGTACATGCACAATCAGTATTGATCCCAATAGATATAAACAATTAAAGTACACTCCAACTTCTCATATCAAGAGAGTATTCAACCATTCAATTCTGTCGGCCATCCACTTCATGGACAGTAAAAAAAAAAGGTGAAAGCACCAATAGAAAGTTCAAACGTTTGCTTTATTGGGATTTTAGGTTGTACTTATTATGGTTATTTACTCTGTTAATGCCACGGGTGTGCATGCCCGAAGACTGAATGAAAATACAATCGATGTCACCAGTAACAAACGGAAGTAATTCTATCTTCAAAAGAGGGTTCCTCTTTTCACAGGTTACATGGTTGAAAAGCGCCATAATGCCACATGTTATCATCATACATTTATTTCTTGTGACGTCAATAAGAAAGTGTGCAGATTCAAAGTGAACTTCGTCCTTCCCATAAGTTCAGAGAGAGAAAGTGTGCAAATTCACAATGAAATTTGTTGTTTCCATTAGTGCCGAGAGAGAAAGTGCACAGATTCATAGTGAATTTGGTCAACGCCAATTGCTGTGGGAAAGAAAGTGTGCAGATTCAGAGTGAACTTTGGTGTCCCCATTAATAAGCTCAGAGAGAGAAAGTGGGTGAGAAAGTGTGCAGATTCAGAGTGAACTTTGTTGTCTCCATTAATAAGCTCAGAGAGAAAGTGGGTGAGAAACTGTGCAGATTCAGAGTGAACTTTGGTGTCCCCATTAATAAGCTCAGAGAGAGAAAGTGGGTGAGAAAGTGTGCAGAT
>JAVFBW010182097.1:0-10641 GCA_034783835.1 Mopalia ciliata
TGCCTCATTTGGACACCCTATTTTAAGAAACTTTAACATGCAAGAGATAGGAAAACTGTCAAAATTGGACACCCAGTCATTTGACACCCTACTTTTGATTTCTGGCTAAGCCCCTGTATATGAGTAATATAGTAATAGTTATCTCCAATTTTAGCCACAGACCAACACTGTATGATTTTTATGTATCTATATATCATTGACTAAAATAATCCTCCTATGAACATCCATTTAAAGTGTCTTGATAGTCAGTGACGTAAGGGGGCACTGCCAGTTATATCAGTAATATAGTTATCTCCCATTTTAACCACTAACCAACCCTGTGTGAGTTTAGAAAGTGAATATATTGGCCAACCCTATTGGTGGAAGATCAGACAAAACAAAGGGTGAAACATCCTTGGTACCATCCGAAACCTGGGGTCAAAAGGGGAGCTCAAACCCGTGAGCAGAGCATTGAAGGGGCTTCAGCAGTCCAATGAATGACAGACGGTCCCGTGGGCAGTTGGAAGGAGCTGGTGCTCTCAGAGCTAAAGGGGAACAGGAATCCGATCTGTTTTGTGGCATTTGTATTGCGTCTTTTATTTGTCTCGTCCTGTCTTTGTTTGTTGCCAGTGGTGTCGAGGGTGGTTTCTTTCACCCATTGGGCTGGCACATCGTCATATAAGTGAAAAACCCTTGAGTATGACGTTAAACCACAATTAACCACACAAACAAACGCAAGCTGTCCCCTCTGAACTCCAGGAAGTGCAGTCATACTCACTTGGTAGATTTCTCCAGTGTGTAGCAGCCTGTAGGTCCCTCACTGGTTCAAAGAGAGCGCCCAGTGTCAGTGTGGAGATGTCACTGCCTGAGAAACCCTCTGTCTTCCTGGCTAACTCCTCCCAGTCCCTGTCGTCCAGCACCATACAGTTCTCCTTAGCATGAAGCTTGAAAAGTCTTATCCTGGCTGCACTGTGTCAGAAGAGGAATAATTTTAAAGTTTATAAGGACATAATGAAATTTACTCAGTGTGAAATTCTGTAACTCTGATCTGACAAAAATATTGCTACTGGCCATAATTGTTTATAATTATACAATTTCTGGATAACCACTCCTTGTTTTGTGATAGGACACAACGTTTTGATACATATGCCTGTATCTTCATCAGGCGTAAAATTCAAAACAAGAAGTGGTTATCCAGAAATTGTATAATTATGTTACTCCACTTCTAAATGTCGTTCAAAACTCATAATTGTATATATCTGTAGATTGGTAACTAGTTGTCCTATTTAGTTAAGGCTCCTGATGTCAGGCCTGTACTGTTGGGGAGAATGGCCAGAATGGGTTCTCCCATCGTTAGGCAAACTTAATTTAGGAGGACCTATTTATAGATTTCCCAAATTGTTTGCAGTTTCATATAAATTTGCATTTTGCTATTGATTTTGACAAACTTTGTCATCCGATAATCAATCAAGTTGGTGTTTTAAAACAAATTGTTTTTTTTTTCACCAAGGTACATTTATATATATAGGATATATCACATAATTTTAGAGGATCAATTGAGCCTAGCAAGAAAAGATCACAGCACAGGCCTGGATGTAATATAACAAAAATTGTATGGGTTTTCAAATTTCTGAATTTATCTCTACATTGACATTGTTTGTTTGACTATGGTTTAACAGTCATTCACTCCTATGACAGCTAATCAGCACAAGGGTTATGGAAACTACCATAAAAAAAAAAACTCACGGCAGGCACTGGCATTAAACAAAAACCGGACAAAAAACAGGATGTAATCATGACAACATAAACAGACCACGTTTATCTTGCTCTTAGCTTCAATAGCACCAGCCGAAGAAGCTCCCTCCTCCACAACATTTATAGGCAGGTAACGTACATGTAATCCTTTAATAGCAGCATACACTGAATATCTTTACTGAAGCCGGCCCACAATAAATGCAGACAATAAACATTTATATATGAGTAATATCTAGATCAAAAAGACGCTAATCTAGTGTCCCTGTGTTCGTGCTTAATGAAGAGTGAAAATCGCCGTCTTCGCTGGCCGGGGTAAGAATTCGAGACTCACTTTGCAGTGAGCCTCTGTAGCTCAGTTGGTAGTGTTGGGCCTGTCACCCAAAGGTCCTGGGTTCGAATCCGGTGGAAGCAGGCAAATTTTTCTCTCTTCATTTTTTTAAAACATATAAAAAGATTTGTTATACTATATTGGCAGTAGTCTTATTTCTATCTTACAAGTAACTAAGTAGAATGACAACTATTTACCAATATCAAAAAATTCCACCAACACTACCCAGAAACGAACCAAAACAAAATTTTGGTCAGCTTCAAAGGTACAGAAGTGCCATTTACATTTTTTTCAACAAAAAACCCTGCATTTAAAGTGTTGGAAAGTGTGTCTATCCATCCTAAGAGTGGTTGCTGTGAGTGAAATGACAGAGAATGAAAGTAGTTAAATTATCCTGTATATAGAGTTATTTGAGTTTTGTTGTCCTGTACTTACTGATCTGGTAGTGGAATATAGATCCGCTTCTGGAAGCGGCGGAGAAACGCTGGGTCAAGTTCCCAAGGACAGTTTGTAGCACAGAGTAGAAAGATTTTATCTGACTGAGAAGAGTTGTCTGCCCCTTCCATCTGTTTCAGAAGCTCTGTTTTGATTCGTCGAGTATGCTCCTCTTCTCGAGAACTACGCCGTCGACATACGCTGTCAATCTCATCAATGAATATCACCTGACAAAATCAATAAAGAGAAATGAGAATAGTGTGAGATCATTATTATTTCAAATAAAAGCATCAATAAAAGACAATGCACTAGTGCCCTACCCAAATAATTGTCATGGTGACTGAAAGAAACTTACAAATATTAATACGCCTACTCGCTACCATTTTTAAAAGGGACATCAGTGATTGAAGTCATGGTGACATTATCAACATCATAAGGCTGAAAGTGAGGTGGCATGTTGTATGATGTTAAAGACGGCTTTACATGATGGACAGATTGATTTGTGTGTTACACCATGCTTGAAGCTATATGATGATGATGTAATGGCAAACAGAGAACAGTAACACAGCTATCATGACCTTGATGCAAATATTCTGTTAGAGCATTAATGTTCCTCCATAGAAGACAGATAATATACAGAAATTATACTCTCTTAGCAAGAGCTGTCAGATACAGAAGCTGTTGGTTGAGAGGAGCCCATTGGTGCTGTCGGAGCAAAGAGACAACACGGCTGATATGATGTGGTGTGGCAAGTGCTCAGTCCTTCTATGTTTCACATCGTGTGATTGTGTGGTCTCTTGGGTTTCTACAATTCACCCATATGGGTCACGGTGAAGGATCATGGGTGAACTAACCTAAGTATGACATTTAACCCTAATCAAAGGAATAAACACCAGGGACCGGTTGCTCGAAGCACTATTAAATTTAATCCTCTATTAGATGACGTCACGCCATGTTGTAGGTCCATCTCTAGCCCAGTAACTGGCCCCATATGAAGAGAACATTTCACAGCCTCCCAGCCTTTACCTGTGAGCTAAGAATGACAAATTATCCTGAGAATACTTACTAGTATTATTGTTGATGTAGTTAAAATTAATAGTTTTCATACAGTATAGACTAGACAGATAAACTGAACAATAATGTCATGAGAAGGTTTAAATATTATTATTTTTTAATCTGATTTACTTGATTTTTCATTTGACTTATAAAAGTTTTACTGAAACCTGTTTTTATGCAATGGACAAACTAGTAGTTCAGTTCATTTTAAATTATCAACCATCAGCCGAGATTTCATTACATTTCAGAGAGTACTTCGTTTATCAGACATCATTGCAGTTTGTTTACTTTAAAATAGGGGAAAATTAAACTCTCTGAGGAACTACTATAGTGACAGCCTGATGTAATTAATATCACACTTGGAATAGCTTCAAACAAGACATTATCTCACTTTGAAGCCATGGATACAATTATTGCCTTTTTCATTGCAAAGTATTTAATTTTATTTCGTTTCAAATAATGTGTGAATGGTAACTGATAATTTGTTTTAAGGTTTGGATTTTGTTCCTTTTATAGTCACCTTATTGTCTGACTAAAATCTATTCAAGTTCACTTGTCATAGACAGTTTTATTTAATTTTGTACAGATTCAGAGGGTTTCATTCAACATGACTTTAGTCTGTTTTCAGTATCTTTATTCTGACTTTAGACTATTTCATATAATGTAAGTAATCATTGCTGCCATCTTTGCATTCCATGCATTTAAAAGATCAATGAGGTCTCATATATTTTAGTCAGGATCTGATAAAGGGAGATAACTCTAACTGCAACATTACATACTGATCTCCCTTCCTGCTTGGTGGCATGGTGAAACAACTCCTTCACAAGTCTGAAAACAAGAAAAAATAACATTTAAATATAATAAAAATATAATAAAACTTAATAAATAAATTGAAAAAGGAAAAAATAAATTCAATAAATAAGTCATTGAGGATTACACAAGATAGACCAGAGGAATGTGGACACAAAAGAAAATCAACCAAAATAACACCCGCCGGTAAAGGGTCGCAAACTGGCTGCAGCTCTATCCCAGATCAAAGTGTCACAACATATTAAATGATAAGGAATGAACAGCCACTGTTTGTTCAGTGTTTTTTATTCCAACTGACACCGCAGAAAGAAACAACTGAATATGGTGTTTTGACTTGAAAGTTAAAGTCACAACAGACAACTGACAGCACTGAGCATGATCATGATCATGTAAGATATGTCAGACTTCAGAATTTCAGTGTCAGGTTACGGGTTAGGTTTAGTTTAGATTTCGTCTTGTCCTTTAGGGTTAGTTTTAGGGATGGGTTTAGGGTTAGGTTTAGTATAAACACTAACCCAGAACTAAAAGTTCACATATATCATGTGATGGATACACCGGCCTAAACTCTTTGCCTCTGGAATATTTTTTTCACATGTGGTCTAATTAGTCAGAATATCCTTGTAGAAAATGTAAAAAATAATTATGTTTGTAAAGTAATATGGCCATAACTTTTAAAAAAGAGTCCTAGGTATAGCAAACTATATACTTTCTTCATTAGGAATACTTTCTCTATTTAAAAAGGCTAAAATATCGCCACTGTCAGCGCCCCAGGGGCTTGCCGGATGCAGAGAAAACTGAAACTGGAAATGGCATGGTCTTTCACATTTTGTCCTGGCTATAGTCTATTACTAGCCATCTTCCGATTGCAAGGGTACTGCAAGACTTCCACACCTATTCGTACTCTTGCTGTAATTCAAAGTAAAAATGTGACAAAAACCCTGCAAAACAGAAACTAAAGCATTTTCTTTAAAAACAAAATGTGGCTAAAAATAGTTTGGCAGCCCTCCCTTTTATTTGTTTTTTTTCCCAACTGATCTTTCCAAGAAACTGACATCAAATGCTGAAAATTCAGATCCTTTATGTATTTATTTTATAACAAAAATCAGCTGGACTATTGTAGAAACAAGCAGCTTATCAGAAAATCATTGACACGTCAAAGTCCACAACAAACAAGTGTGGAGACACTGTCAAATAACGCGTCTGTGATGATGTCAGGACAAATAAATGGGACTAAGATTGTGCGTGTATATTACATGTATAGCTTAGTTGACATCCTGGGTTTAGACCACCTTGTTTTTATTCTAAGAAAGCCCTTATCTGATTGGTTGGGTTAAAGAGTAGGGCCATCCCCAAGTAGCTGTTGTAGACTCTAGTTAACTCAAGGTAAGGAAGGAAGAGAAGCTTAATGCGACATTGTTATTTTCTGCCTTACCTTGATAACTAGCCTACTGTTAGACAGAGGGGTTGATTTGAGACATACAACAAACCATTAAGTAATGATAGTAGGATTAACACAAAATGAGAGTTTGTCTCTGTAAAAGTCAATGGATATCCTGATTTCTGGCTTATAAAGTGCTCATTGCCCAGTTGTAATTCCACCCCATAGTTAATTCCACCAATATTAAAGTCTCAATTTGTGTTGTCATTTAAAATAATGCTGTTTACACCAACCTTTCGCTCTCCCCCACCCAGCTTGAGACCAGATCTGAACTGGAGATGCTGTAAAAGACAGACTGTATCTCTGCAGAGACGGCCTGGGCGAGGCGTGATTTGCCGGTACCTGGTGGACCATACAATAATATCCTTTTCCAAGGCTTACGACCACCTGACAAAATAGAATTGTTAAGAGAGTTACATACAAATGAATCATGTTTGTTGGTTAGTTGCTTGGTGTTTAACACTAAATTATTTTATTAAGATAACAGAGTGCAATGTGCTCCAATAGTAATCAGCTGTACAAACACAAACATGATAAAATAAGTTGGAAAAATAATGTTCATACAGTGCTAAGTAAAGACATCAGATGGCCTTAACCAGACAGCATTACAGTTGGTGGCAGACCTGCTACCCTAAAAGAAATTTATTTGCTTTTTTTTTTGTTTATTTGACTGGGGTTTAACATTATACTCTGTAGTGTATTTCACTTTTTGACAACGTTTCAGCCCACTGGGCGAAGAAAACTACACTTGACACCACCCTCAAGGCTCCAGCGCTTAGATTTAGGGTATTGGAGAGGCATTATGAAGACTCTTTCCCTTGACTTACCTGTAAATAACCAAGGGTATTGGAGAGACATCAGTGCTCCAGATAAGGAATAATTTGAAAGGAGTACTCACTCCTCCAAATAATCATAAGGGAGTAATGCTTCTAACCTTCCTAATCCTAATATCCAAATTATAGATTTCCGTGGGAATTGCAATAAAAAATTTAAATATTTCACTACAAACGGGCAAATAGCATTAAAATGGCTCCTGATTCAACACTAGTCAATTTGTTGTTGTTGTTTAATATTTTTCAGTTGGCGTGTGCCATTCTGACATAGGAATGAACCAGTTAATTTATTTATGGTCTACTTTTATCATCATATGTGTGTAAGTTTTTCGTTTTTAATTAAAATCAATTTTAATTGTATGCATGCCATTGTAGTGATGTGCTGTGTTGTTTTTATTGTTTTTACCCACTACGGCAATACATTAGATCTGCACGTTTTACATGGGGTATATAATTCCATTATAATTCCCATGTTTAACAGAACAGTTTTTACCTAGTACTTTTCCTGCTATTTTTATAACAATAAAACGTATGCAACATATGACAGAAACGAGATACCTTGATCTAGATATTTTAGCTATCGCTGTTCTTGTTACGTAACCTGTGAAAAAATGACTCAGTTTTGAACGATCAGATTAAGTGATGGTGTCTTCAATAACGTCATCAACAAATTTTTTGACAAAATTATGAACAGAATCAATGCTTTTTTAAGAACAAAATTAGTTTGTGAGTGGCCATTTTGCCGATGTCCAGCACGTTGAAATAGTGCACGTGCAACATCACTATGGAAACATCGGGTACTCTCCACACAGGAATGGTTTATTGATAAAATAACTGTGACAGCAGCTTAACGTTATTGTTCAATACGTATGGATTTTAAAGATCGGGCATATTCTACGATTAACGATGAGTTTTCAATAAGCCTTCCATTTATAATAGATGCGTTTTGAGTCATTTTAGCTGGGTAATTTACGCCAAAACGCCCCTTATCTGGAGCACTGGACATTATAACAGCCCTTTAAGGAGTTACCTGTAAATAACTGGGGGTATTGGAGAGGCATTATAACAGCCCTTTAACGACTTACCTGTAAATAGCTGAGGGTATTGGAAAGGCATTATGATAGCCCTTTAAATACTTACCTGTAAATAGCTGCGGATATTGGAGAGGCATTATGACATGCCTTTAAGGACTTACCTGTAAACAGCTGCGGATATTGGAGAGGCATTATGATAGCCTCCCTTAGGGCTTGTTTTGCCTCATGAAGACCTGCCACATCATTGAACTTTATACAGCTCTTCTTTACGATTGTTTCTTCTATGGCCAGTGTCCTGTGGCTCTTCCCAGCACTATCTCCACTTGCATGGCCGCCACAGTCCGTGTCTACCACGTCAAAATAGTCAAAGAAATTATGTTAATAGAAAAATAACTATACATGTACATGGAAGTTCCAGTCTTAGCTAGGATTTTTAGAAATCTTCCTATCAAAAATGACTGGTGGAAGGTCTGAAGCTGAGACTATATAATGGAATCCAAAAAAGAGGATTAATGATAAAATAAAGAATTTAATGTTTTTGTACCCCAAATACAAACATCATACACTCTCACCAAAAGCAGCTTCTTCACGAATCTCAAACTTGTTTAATGTGATATTATGCCCCAACCAAAACTGTTTGAATTTGATAAACAGGAATTTAATACATTAAAAACCTCCACACCATACAATATTAAAGAAGATCTGCTTTGTGGGCGTGTCCTATTATTTTACGGTCCAAATGAACGATCTTAAATGCCTCATAAATCCCTGGCCCCAAGAATGGTACCTGTAAGTTCTGTAACATCACAGTAACATCAAATATATTATTTTTCCATAAAAAAAAAATTAACGATATTTGACAGAATAAAAAAGACAATCGTTCAAAACAAAAACTAAAGCATTTTCTTTAAAAACAAAATGTGGCTAAAAATAGTTTGGCAGCCCTCCCTTTTATTTGTTTTTTTTCAACTGTTTCTTTACAAGCCCTGATCTTTCCAAGAAACTGACATCAAATGCTGAAAATTCAGGTCCTTCATGTATTTATTTTATAACAAAAATCAGTTGGCCTGGGTATATATTATAGTGAAATCATGTGCATAGTGATTGATTCATTGATTGATTGATTGATTAATTTATTGATGGATGGATTGATTGGTGTGTCATACCCCAATTAAGGGGTTTTCACTTATATGATTGCAGTGTATTCCAACAATAATTGACACTAGCACAACCAAGATGTGAAGTGTTTACATAATGATCACCAGGAAAATTAATTTTCTTCCCTACTAGTGTTAAGTAAAGACATCATTGCTACTCTTAAAACAATCAAACTGACCTTAACCAGAGGGCGAACCACTGCATGTGCAGAGGTACCAGGATAACAAAAGCCACTTACCCTCCTCTTTAAGAGGTTGACACATTGCAGTTGGTTGTTCATGTTGTTGTTGATCCAACTGTTTCATCTTGGCAAACAGCAGCTCACTTTGGCCTCCCAGAGTCTGTGACAACTGGTGAAGAGCTGTCTGGAAACAGAAAATGTGTTCTATGCTAACATTGACAGTGATCTCTTATTTAGAATTTTACCAAACCTTGGTGGTTGGCTTTTATGAGCTGGGTGCCCTTTGTCCCTGCCCTGAGGTAAAAGGTAACAGTATCGCATACAAGGCCGAATTGGCTATAGCCTCTGTAAATTTAGCACAAACTTATTGCAATATTTTTTATTGTTTCCCGTGTTATATTAGCAGGTTATCATCGTGACAGAACTTTGATTATGGTCTGATGAATTTGGGAGTCTGAACAAATTTCCAGAAACCCCCTTAGTTGTCTTGGTAGAATCACTCACTCAGCCATAAAGTATTATCATAGGGGTGAGTAAGCGAGTTATCAGACTTCTTACTCAGAATGTCCCTCGATCAAACTCTCATCCAAGCGAAAACAAGGAATAAGAACTCTGGGTTAAGTTTGTTTGTTTGTTTTGTGCTCAAGGGTATTTCTTTCATATGAAGAAGGATTGTTCACTTAACACTGCTTCTTGTCTTATTACGATAGAAAACTAGTAAAAACCACACCTTCGATTGCCAGAGGCACATTACCTGAGGGTCAACAGGTGGAATCAATCCTCTGAACAATAAATAGAAGTAGGATTAGTAAGCGCAAACGTTACAACTAACCCACAGTGGTCGGCCCTCTGGGTTAAGAGATAGTTACATCAACATGCCAAACCTATTCCTAACATAAACCCTGAAGATATCACCAAACCTTACCCTCAACTAATCCTTAACTGAACCATACCCAGGCCATCCATAATAATAGAGATTTGTTTCCAGTAACAAGAATATGAAATATGGGTAGGTAGGATGAAGGTTTTTAACCCTAATCTAAATGTAAGAATGACCGTGACACAGGGGGTTAGCCAGAAATCAGAAGTAGGGTGTCAAAAATGGTCATTTTTCTTCAATTTTCATATAACTGGGTGTCCAATTTTACAGTTTTCCTATCTCCTGCATGTTAAAGTTTCTTAAAACAGGGTGTTCGAATGAGGCAATTGTTCACAATAGGGTGTCCATTTGGACGTATGTCTGTCTAAGCCCTTACTGTGACATGACATTACTTGGATGTTTTACGTCTTTGCTGAGCACATGACTACCTGGCCAGAATTTCTACCTGTCATATTAACCGTTTTCGGAAATCTTGGAATCTTTAATGACAGGTCTCTAGCTAAACTATGATTGAGATGTTTGGAATATTTGACACCTTACTCTGAAGAGGTCGTTTGGTTCATGTTGGGCCAGACCAAGAATCATGCTCTGGGAATGCTGGACATTTGATAACAACAACTGAATATCGACATTAGAGGGTTTCTCAGCCTCTTTCACAGCCTCTTCTAAACTGAAACATAAATATCAATGAATCTTTCAAATAATCACTTTGACCCGTACTTCCCTCTAAATTAAATCAGTTGTTTGACTAATT
>JAVFBW010182108.1:0-10641 GCA_034783835.1 Mopalia ciliata
TGTTTAACGTCATACTCAAGGGTATTTCACTTATATGACGACAGATTGTCCACTTCACACTGTACACAGCCTTATTAAGGTGGAAAACCGGGGGGAAATCTCGTAAAAACCACACCCGCGACTGCTGAGCCACAACACATGACTCGCTCATATAATACCTGATGGTCGAAAGGAGGACTCGAACCCGTGAACGGTAAATCGAAGCATGTTCAGTTCAGGAAGCGCACTTGCTACCACTGAGCCATGGCCGTGGGCCCCATAACAGAGAGATCCTCATGGCACAGGAAACTCCCTCTAACCAACCAGTCTTTCTGTGCCTCAATCCCTTTACACTGCTGATCACTGGATCAGCTTGTCAATCATCATCACAGTTACCAATTCAAGTCAACTGATGAATGTGAAGTAACCTCAAGACCGGTTTGGGGTTTATTGGGGGCGATTAATTTTAAATACGGATTGGTTCCTTCAAAGGTGTTCGGTGTGTATCTGGTAGAACCTTTGAATTGTTGTTTCTTTGATTTGGGGTTTAAAGTCATTCTCAAGGTTATTTCACATAGGGACTGTCCAATACACACTGTTCCTTGCTTAAATACGATGGAAAGCCGAGAGGAAAGCTGGCAAAAACCACCCTTGTGACTGCCACAGCCACATCTTTTGATTCACTCATATACCTGATGGTTGATAGACAGACTTGAACCCGTGAACTGTACATCAAAGTGTGATTAATAGCTAGACAGGCTAACCACTGGGCCAAGACCACGGGCGGTAGAGCCTTTGAAATAGTATGGCTCCATGGGGCGAACACTGGGTATCTGTTACAAAGGTTTGTTGCACACATTAGCAATCAGCCAATAACATAATTGATAGGTGGATTTTGATAACCAGTTCCATGGAACTTAAGGTTATCTCACTCATATCACAAGGTGTCAATCCAAATGAGTGAAATGGTTGACAGAGTGATTGTTTGGTGATCATTTGTTCTTAACTGGTTGTCTACTCGTCTGGTGTATGGGTAGATTGGCTGATTTATTGTCTGGTGTATGGGCAGATTGGCTGATTTATTGTCTGGTGTATGGGCAGATTGGCTGATCTATTGTCTGGTGTATGGGCAGATTGGTTTATTTATTATCTGGTGTTTGGGCAGATTGGTTTATTTATTATCTGGTGTTTGGGCAGATTGGTTTATTTATTATCTGGTGTTTGGGCAGATTGGCTGATTCATTGTCTACAGTATTAGATCTTGAGCAGTGAAATTTGTAAATGGCGCCCGAGTTCTTCTTTTAAATTAAATAATCAGCTGATTTATCAATAACAGTTAACATGGCATAGAGTTGTATTGCTTTTAGGCAATTATACAGTCTTATTACTCCTATATAGCCTTTTAGACTTCAGGGCCCAGTTGCTTGAATGATTATTAGTCACTAAATCCAGATTAAATCGCTAATCAGGGGTAAGCCAGAAATCAAAAGCATGGTGTCCAAAACAGTCATTTTGTTTCACTTTTTCAGTAACTGGGTGCCCAATTTTAACAGTTTCCCTACTCCTGCATGTTAAAGTTTCTCAAAGGATGGGTGGACCGTGGAAACCCCTCTGACTAAACCCTGGCCATTAATAGTAGGCTAGAGATAGACCTTCAACACAGTGTGATTGTACATGGATGTCATCAAAAAGCTGATTAAATGTATTAGTGCTTCAAGCACACGGCACCAGAGCTGTAATATCTGGGATGATGACATTGATGGAGATGTCCCGGACGGGAGCCACAACTAGAATATCAAGGAAGTCAATATATACCTGGAACATTGATGTAGCTGGACAGGTATTTCTTTCCCTCATACACATGTTTATTCACTAATCACCGCAGTGCAATGAGTAAAGCAAACAGAATGGGCTGTGTGCATAATGGTCCACAGATCAGTCAATATAGAGAAGAAAAGCAGCCTATAGATCAGGACAGGAATGGAAAGCTGGTCAAATGTTCCACAGGACAAGAAATCTCTCAGTAGACAGCCAATAAACAAAATGCTGGTAAATTATTATGAATTATAATTTAATGGCGTTTGTGACTATAGATCAGGACACGAATGGAAAGCTGGTCAAATGTTCCATAGGACAAGAAATCTCTCAGCAGACAGCCAGTAAACAAAATGCTGGTAAATTATTATGAATTATAATTTAATGGTGTTTTGTGGTCATGATAAAAAAATAGATAGATGTATACAGATTTATGTTCACCAGGTTGCGGATATACCTGGTATACGCGTCAGCAATTCTGCAAGTCAGTGTTTACATTGACCCCACATACAGTATGTCATTTTCCCAACATGTACATAGATGTAGTAATGCCTGTCCATGATCAGTGATCCATACATATTTTATCAATTACCAAGAATTAATTAAGCCTAACATATCACACCCAGTGGCCTCAGCTTCTATCATTCTATTATTTAACACTTGCGTTTATCACACAGAGATTCAGGGTTCTAAAGGGCTTGCAGGCATTACATAGATATCGCTGGTGCAGGGCCGAGGCTATCGAAAGATTTACTATTCGCTACTGTGTCCTGTCAAAGCCAATGAGCTAAAACCTGCTACAAGTCATTAGGTCTCCAGAGATACACTATCTCTTTCAGACAAAACACAATAGCTGACAAACTTAAGAATGGTCGACTCAATTGCTACTTACAACATTATCAACTTCTCAACAATAAAGCACATCTTCAATTATTTATAAATATATTTATGAAGAGAAACAAAACTTGCATGCTTCAACCATTCATTAGCGCTGTGGATAAAGTTATTTCACTTCTTTGACAGCATGCAAGTAGTGAGCCCAATGGGTGAGAGAAAATCACAATCAACGCCACTGGCAAAAAACAAAGGCAAGATAAGACAAGACAAATACAGGAAATTATATAAACAAAGACATCACAAACAGATAAGCTTAATGTAGCAGTTAATGTTGCCCCTTAGCTCCGAGAGCACCAGGGCAACAGGGGTCTCCCCACCAGTACCGTCTGCATAATTCACAGATTCTATCCTGTAGCCATGGTCATGTACCACATCACATAAACTTAGGGGCCCTGAATAGAATGTTACCAACGTTCCCTCCTAGGTGGAAACTGACCATCTCGTGTAAATTAACATACAAATTCATTGAAAAATCAGACATTTGCTGTATCAATGTATAACAGAGAAGAACAAAAAATGTTACAAATGTATTTCTTCAAAGAAAATTTGAGGAGTCAGTTACCCACAATTAGGTATTATTGAACTGTTAAAAAATTACATTTATTAAGACTAACTGTTGGTTTAAAAATATCTCAAAAAATTCAAATAAAGGGATGGCAATAAAGCAGAACAGACCACAATGTGTGATGGTATAAAATGTCGGCTGCTCCAAACTGACCTAAATGGCTTTATCAAAGAAGATTTTCTGGTCAGGCTTGAATTGTTTTATTGATTCGTGGCATCTTTTAAATTTATAGTAAGGGCAGTTTCTAGAAAGATTTCCCAGGATCCTATCCCAAAGTTTTCAGATCATAAACAGGGTTCTGAATCCGCTTTTAGCTTGATTTTACAGGAATTTATGAAAATAGTAATATATTGACAATAATTTGGGCTTGGAATAGTTTGGGCGCGAATACATTTTCCGTAACTAAAATTGCTCTGGATTTACGCCCTGATAGTGTAACTTGAAATCTGAATTATATGTATGGATACAAAATATTTAAAACCTCTTTGGAGTAGTCAACTTACTCTATTATGTTAAGCTTGTCAGTGGAAATTCTAGTACATGTATATAACTACCCGTGTTGGGCCTGTAACCCAAAGGGCCCGGGTTCGAATCTCGGTGGAGGCAAGCCAATATTTCTCTCTTCATTTATTTAAAATATATAACTACCAAAAATACACTCTGAGAATGAATACATGTACCTCCAAACAGAATTGAGACTCATGTGAGGTTCTGTTTAAAAGATTATCTCTTAAATAAAATCTCCCATTTTTATTGAACTCAGTAAAATTAACATCAACCAATGATTTAATACCAGACAAAATGAGACAATGCATGATAGAGCAATTCTATACCATTGGATGAATCATAGTTAATTTCTGGTTTATTAATAATAAACGTGAAGAGAAACATTTTGGCAGGGGTTTGCTGGGTCAGGTTGTTAGGGGAAATTCTAGTCCGTCTTGTTTTGTGTGAACTGTAGAAATTCTGACTGACAAGAAATGACGATTCTAGAGAAGAACACGTCTCAAACCGGACATGAATGTCACTCTCCCCGAAGTCCACTTATCTACAAAAACCCCTGATTGGACTGCCAACAAATTGTACCCATTACACACCTTATGTTGAAAATAATAATGACTTCTGTTGCTGGGCTTCTTCAATCTTGCCTAAAACAGTTTCTCCTAGCAGACAGGATTTCGCTAGTGATTTGCTAAGTCTAAGTCAACACAAGCAGACCAATTTTGCTCACTAACGAAATCAATAAAGGTCACATATTCAAAATGCTAACTCCACATCAAGACTGCGCACTGCATAATAAGAGCCAATATTCCACCGTCCATGGAAGATTCCCAGCGGATACATCGACAAAGAAGGAGAAATATTTTGACATTCAAGTAAAACGATAAATCCGTAACCAGAGCTGACAGATCCATAATTTCAAAGGAGTGTTCACAAATAAATAAAGATGACAAAATTGTAGAAGTCTATTATTTATAAATAGTATATGTTTCCCTTTTTCACAATCTCACTTCAGAGGAATGAACCAAAAACGCTACTTCTCCTTAATTTCGTATTCAAACCAGGAAAATTTCAAAGCCTTTTCCATTAAGAGAGTACCGGTGAGTTAGATGATAACCACCACTTCCATAAAGTTGATAGCTCCATAGTGTGCAACTACAAATAGGAATTTTATATTTGCCGACTAGTTCTTTCCATCTCATTCTCTTTAATCTAAGACAGTTATTCGACATGAATGATGGTCATTAGGGCCATTGTTTATTTGCTGTGAAAATCTGTAACTCTAACAAGGGCACTAATAGGCTACAGCAACATATAAGCTTATTTCTCTCTGGAAGCTAGGGCCTGGTAAACTATCTGCCAACATTACACCGATACTTTTAGAGAAAGATTTTGATTGCATTTGGGTTTCACACTATACTGAAAATTATTACAGTTATCAATATAGAATTACAGAACAATGAGTGAACTGATTCTTGTGTGGCCGGTTGATTGAAGAGCTATTAAGTTAAATCCTCTATAAGAGGACGTCAGGCCATGCTGAAAGTCTATCTCTTATCCACTATTAGCAATTTAACCTGTTGTTAGCCACTTGTACCCTCTAGCCATGGGCCCCAGATTAGATACTGTACAGGAAACAGGGAAAAGGGAAGGACACAATAAAACAAAGAATAGACTGGACATATTGTGACCAGGTAATGTGCAAGAGGGGGGCAATGATTCACTTACACTGACATAAAGAATGGTACATGAATCAAGGTGATTCAACTTCTATGGAAACAGTTTAGTCACCAGCCCAAATTTTAGGTTGTCCTGATTTCCTCCAATTACATGTATACCATCCTTAGATTTGTTTGATTGGTGTTTAACGTCGTACTCAAGGGTATTTCACTTATATGACGACGGATATCCACTTCACACTGTACACAGCCTTATTACAGTGGAAAACCTTGTAAAAACGACCCCTGCGATTGCCTGAGCCACAACATGTGACTCACTCATATACCTGATGGCCGAAAGGCGGACTCGAACCCGTGAACGGTCAATCAAAGCATGTTCAGTTCAGGAAGCGCACTCGCTACCACTGAGCCACGGCCACGGGCCCATCCTTAGAGGACCAGAATATTGTAAGCTTACATTCAACAAAATGTTAATGGTTTATCACAAGCATCACATTTACTGGTATAGTTTTTTAACAAAATGTCAAAAGGGTCTTTTACAAATTTAATTCCTGACATGGGGGATGTAAAATCTAGAAGCGTCCCTCTAGTGGATGTTGCATGAGAACCAAACATGCACATTAAGTTCAATGTTTCATCAGGAATTAATTCAAACCATCCATTTCACAATAGGTTACCTATACTGATTGGTGTTTATTTGTATTCATTCTCGATTTGGATTGAAACACACACAGGATAGTAGCAATCATTAAGTTTCAATCAATCAAATGAAGCAAAAATTGTATCTCTGAGGTTGGGGATAGGCTATTTTGAACCAATGAAAACAAAAATTTAGTTATTCTGCAATGAACTTAAGATCGAGAAATAAAAAATTTGACCAATCAATGAAATCAAAGATGTTCTCTCTGTGGTCTGCGCTATTGACTTCTACAATAGTATTTTTTTAAAAAGACGGACGTCAACTAGCAGGGTGTTTGTTGTTGATTTGTCCAGGTCATCCCGCTGGATGAATAGGCATCAAGCCATACCCTGTGCGAAGCCTTCTGTCAATAAGTATGAAACCCAATGACTAGCTAGCCTACTATTAAACTTTAAAAGTGTTCATTATGTAAGGCTTCCACATGTACAATTATATTCTTACTACCTCATACATATAGCCCGTCGAGGTACTGTCAATGCCCAAATGGTAAAAATAAAATGTCGACGGCCTATTCAATAGGCAGCCATGTAGTCTAATCTACTTTCACTTTCGCTTTGTGAAAATGTGAAGTTCTGAATCTGATAACACACCAACGTACATTTGCTGTGCATTTCGCTTTCCACAAAATTATGATAATAATCTGACTTCAGAAATTTATTATTTTCAAAATAGCTGGCAGTGTCATCACGAAAGTTTCTTTTATAACGTGCAACGGATGAAAAAGTAACAACAACAACGCCCATGCTAAACCCGAGATCGAGTTAAAACGTTACAACTTCATTCAGAATCTTTCAACAAATGTAGGACTTCGTCTATAATCGAAAATTAGGTAGAACTTGCCGAAAAGTCGTGATATTCAAGTTTTAACAACACATAAACAAAAAACCCAACCACTACCTTAAGAAAACTTCTCTACCGATACCCTACATGTACTTGAAAAGCCGAGGATTGTTGTCGAGGTCATCAAGTACATTATGTCGAAAACGAGGCTAAAATTTGTAGCTTCAAGATGCTGTCTACAACTTTGTATTTCGTTTAAACTGAAATTACAATATATTTATATTGTAATCTCAGGCTTAAATTGTGTAAAACGGTTTTCTATAAATACAGTAGTTTAGAAGCAAAGCATGAAAAAAACTTATTTATAAAAGTAATTTATATTTGTTTAATTGATAAGCAGGCCTATTGGGTCTTTCTCTTAAGGCCGTTTTCTGTTTTCTGTAAAGACAATAGTTTAGAAGCAAAGCAAGAAAAAAAAATTATTTAAAGCAGTAATTTATGTTTGTTTAATTGATAAGCAGGCCTATTGGGTCTTACCTATAGGCCTATGTCTATTTACGAATGTGTAGTCAAACAGTACCGGTAGGCCTATAGGCATTTCCGCCATCTCGGTCTTTATATCTTTTATACAAATCTATCGACCTATAATAGTAATAATATAAAAAGTGTTTCCCTAACTGTAACATAAAGCCTACCGGGTATCTTGTTAATAAGTGTTCTTTGGTGTTAATAAAAACATCCATAATTGAGCATTAATCCAGTTCTCAGTGTTAGCCTATAGCCTAAGTGCATGTCTCGTTTTAACTAAATGAGAAGTATACAAGTTCCGTTGAACGCTTTGATCGCTAATCACTGGATTTGGTAAAACCCTTGGGAGCAACCTAAGGTATATGTATTTACAAAAATAGTCGACTTTAGAAAATGAGCTATAATGATATTTGAAGGTTACAATCGTATTCCCGGTTATAAAAAAACTCATGTGATTAAAACCAGAAGTCTATCAAACTATCATGCAAGCTTGATAGACTTCTGTTAATACTCAATAGAGTAAATTTTTAGGCGCTTTTTTTTTTTAGTCAGTGTGATAGGAATCAATAGAAACCCTTTGCAACTATTCAACAGGATTGTGGGGAATTCCCACCCACATCCGAAAAACGTCTGAAACTTAAGGTATTTAAACAAGAGAAGCCTTTTCAAGTTCCAATGGCCTTATTTAAAATACCGGCGGCTAATGAACCATACAGAAACAAGAAAGGTTCAAGATATATCTCCATCCAGTCATCTGAGCCAAACAAAGCTACCAAATTTGATTAACGCCATATAGAACCAGCTAACCAACCAACCAACCAACCAACAAACCCACCAGCCAGCCAGCCACCAGACAACAACCAAAGCAACCAACCATCCAATCCATCAATAAATCCGCCGGCCAATAGATCAATAAACCAATCATACAGTGAGTTTTCGCGTCGCTCCAAAATGAGCATGTTTTATCCACGTGGTTGATGGTATCGGTTTTACTTGAAGCCTTCGTTAGCTAAGGAGAGTACCGGTATATCACTGTCTTTTCTTGTAACTTAAGGAACATTAATTTTCACCCCATTGTTTTTCAGTGGTTGTTTGCTTGAAGAGGAAATACACTGCAGTGATTTAAGTTAAACCACGGCATTAAACACAAGTCACCCGTTTCGTGGACAATTTTATTGGGTTTGGAGTGATTTTCTTCATCCCTTATGATCACTAAATTTTACCACTTTTATAATTGAAACTTTTCAAAAGCAATTGGAAAATTAATTAATCCCTCGAAACCTCCAGGTGAAAAGAGTATCAATCTATAGGATATGTTTGTTCTTCAGATGCGAAAATGAGTCGAATAGGTTGTTTTTGGTGACCCAGATAAATCTCAAGAGAAGAAAATACACTTATAAATGTTGACACTGTTATTATATTCTTTTTTTTTTTTTTTTCGAATTTTAATTGGGGTCCCTTATATATTATTATGGACTTCAGCCTGAAATAAAAGATTATTATTACTATTATTATATATTGTGTGGTGCACGAATTGATATTCTTACGTATGTGCAATCATAAAGTGTGATTGGCATTCAAAGATCCACATGCATTAAAAGACGAGTGTTATCGCAACTAAATTAAAAATTAAATTTATGGGTTAAAAAACGAAATACAAAAAGTGCCATTTAACTTTCGGTTGGAATCAACATACTGTCAGGTAAATTCTGTACAACGTGATAAAGAGATTAACCAAAGGACACAATTAGACGCATTTGAAGGAAACGGCTTATTGACTAAGATATAAAATTTTCAGAGAAAACTTTTAGCCACATCAGTAGCCTAATCTATATTAAGATCTGCACATCCGATAATGGGTGTTTTCAAACGCTAGTAAGGCAGGAGACGTTGTTCAGATACCAGAAATCAATGGGATTCGTTGAGAAGTTGAATCGGTCTTAATACGCCGGTACGTTACAGCACGTGGAGTTGCCATCAACATGAAGTCAAATATTAACGGATACTGCTTCGATCAAGTCTCAACCCTAATCGATATTCAGCTCGGTTAATTGACCAGTTTTCGGGTTCTCATATTAACAGAATTCCGTGGTCGGTTGTAGTTAAGCTAACCTCAAAGAATTTTTAATAAAGAGTAGACAATCTGGGAGAGCGTATTTTCTACAGAAGCGAATAATGAGGCGGCCCTATATGTGTTACAGGTTTTTAGCAGAATGCAAATAATAATCTCATTACATACGTTAGATCTTAAGAGTGTATG
Organism: Mopalia ciliata; assembly: GCA_034783835.1. Lineage (NCBI taxonomy): Eukaryota > Metazoa > Mollusca > Polyplacophora > Chitonida > Mopaliidae > Mopalia > Mopalia ciliata. Next base: position 9,705 of record JAVFBW010182108.1, read on the forward strand.
TGGAGGTTATATACGAACGAGCAGTTGGATGTTTATATATATAGTTCAAAAACACAAATTAAAATACAAATAGATAATTTACATTTCAGCTTGTGTCGTGAGACAAATTTCAAAATTGGAAAAACAGACTGGTCAAGAGCAACAATGGTTGGTCAACATGCTGTCCCTGATCACCGTTGTCTTGTCGACATTTAACTTTCCTCTTCCACCACCCTGCAAAATGACAGCACGCAAACTCGGCAACAGCCAATATGACTTTATCCATAACTATAAACGTCAACTTAATCTCTGATTGTCCTTAATTCTTTTGATTTGTTTGGTGTTAAGTTCATAATGCACTCAAGGTCATTGTACTTCGTCTTGGCGAAACTTAGGAATATATTCCATTCCAGACAGATGACCGGGAATATAAAATAATGGCATGTATAAATCATATGTATTATCTATAGGGTTTGTTGTATTTCCCTATACGCCGAGACACACTCTATCGCCGGTATACCTTCACCATATACATATACATACATACGTTTAGTGTTTATAATGTAGATGAGTGTGTTTGGGCTTGCATGACAGCCCAGTCCCCAGCGATCGGCTCCAAGTGGAAAGCCTATGGAATTGACCAGGGGAAAAATACAGGCTGTTATGCTGTCGTGAAAGTTTCCCAATCAATAGGCAAACTCTCTGTATATAAATGAAAATAACCAAGTACCCCCGAGGAGTTGAGTGCAACAGTGTTAACCCAACTACGAAATGTTTCCACAGGCCTTATTCTAGACGGTCCGTTCGGCTCTATGGCACTACATAATAAGAGGAGCTCGGGACGAGAACAAGCCATTCTGCCCCCGTGACAGACACGCTATCTCTTACAACTCGAAGCGCTGCCAATTCCTACAACCCTCGAAATGGTAATTAGAATGACGTCGCCCTAAGCCTTAAG
>JAVFBW010182119.1:0-20098 GCA_034783835.1 Mopalia ciliata
CTCGCCTCTTACGATCGACCGAGGAAGCCGAGGGGGTATTCTGCAGGGCCATGGCCCACCCGCTCCCTCACGGGGCTGTTTAAAATTGGTGTTTTAGGGCCTCTAACCTGGTATGGATTTCGCAGCCGTCAATCACAACGTTTATTTTCATAACATATAATTGACAATAATTTTTTTTAATACAAAACGTTATGCCAGTTGCTAGTTCGAAGCGCTATTTAATTGAAACCTCTATAACATGACGTCACACCATACTGAAGGTCTATATATAATGTCTTCGAGCAACCGGACCCAGTATTAGTTTCCTCTCAGTCGACAACGATAATGTCGGACATGGTTTGTTTTTTATTGTAAACCTTCGACTCTATGCGTAAACTTATGGCTAATTAAAGAAACGAAAGTATGCGTTTTTTTTTAAATGTGGCCACAGCCCAGCAAGCCAAACAACGTTGCGACAACGTTTTGATTTGTTGGGGTTAGCGCGGTGTTACGTTGTTGCAACGGAATTTAGTAGAGTACCAGTTATGTTGCCACAACCGTAATATACAACCACACGACAACGAAACAGAAACGTAATAGCTACGTTGTAATATTGAGATTTCAGAGCAGATTTATGTTGCAGTAACGTTGTTGTTTGGTTAATGTGCAACGTGACCAATGTATATCTGGTATACAACGTTGCGGCTACGTATTGTGTTTGCTGCGTGTCTGTCGATACTGTCGTGGGTTTATCAAAAGCTTTGTCTTCTTTTAAGCTTTCTGTTTACATTTCTCTTTCTAAAACAAATACCGAATGTTAATTTCTTACAAAATATTCCCAAGTCGGTCAGAATGTTGTCTCTCTGCTGCAGGTCGGGGCGTCTTTATTTGTCAGTAACATAGGAAGTGAACATTTCATTGGACTGGCTGGATCAGGCGCAGCGAGGGGAATCAGCGTCGGTGCATGGGAGTTCAACGTAAGTGACGTCAATATTATGCCCAATTACATTAAAATCAGATTTCAAAACAGATTCCCGTGTATTTCTTGGCGCTATATTTAGATCTGCATACGCACACAATCAGCAAACATCATTAAAACAATGAACTTTGAGTAGAGTTGTATTTTCCACTGTTTACTACAAGTGACTTACAAAATCTACACCAAATAAAATCGGCAAACTTCTGCTTGTCTTGGCTAAAATCGGGATTTCCCTATCCTCGTGTTATCTATGTTTTTACTGGACAACTGAAACGGTGACCTTTTGTGAACCCGAGTAAACTTGACCTTATCAGACAGTATAATTAGGGTGATTGCGTTCGATCTCAATGTAACGACAATCAAAACGGGGATCTGATTTTCATTAGATTGATTATTTTCCTAGATGCGACCAAATATCCAGTTCTGCATATGGGGAAAAATGCCAATTATGACTGGTCCGGTTTTTGTATCCTCTATAAAAATAATTTTAAACTTAATATCCTAGCTATTAAAATTTGTGAAGATTATATTTTGCAATAGTTGCAATATACAATTCATTCTAAAATAATAACAGCAACATAATAAATAAATAAACAGCTTTAAATTGAAAAGCAAAATATTCTGCTGTGAATTTATTGCTACTTTAGAAAATAATGTCTTGTTTAACTTACAAAATATTTTCTCATTTCAGGCAATTTTACTTATCCAATTGCTATGCTGGATATTCGTCCCAGTTTACATGGCCTGTAGTGTAAGTTGTTCTTTTCTTTGATAAAAAACGACAATGAGCGTTTTCTGTTTCGGGGATAATCATCTTGTCAAACATGTTTTATTAAATTATCAAGTCATTGTAGGTATGTAAAGACACATTTAAATGACACATTGAACACCAATTTATGCGAATGTTTTTTTTCCCCAGACTTACACAATGCCTGATTATCTCTCGAAAAGGTTGGAGGTTCTCGTCTGAAGGTTTATTTCGCAGTTCTCTCCCTTGTGCTGTATATCTTCACAAAGTGCTCCGTAAGTATTTTTTTCGGATGTTAAACTAACCCAATCGACCGAAGCTCGTCTAATTCGCGATGTCATTACAAGGTTCGCCAGTGATAAATGTATGAATATTAACCAAAATGGTACATATTGTTCGGCGAATGTATGTCATCCAATTTAAACGCCCAAATAAAAACAACGAATTTGATAGGACATGAATATTCAGTTTAGAAGTACATTAAATTCTGATCCTAAAAATAAGCGATACTGTAAATTATTTAGTCAACGGGACATATGTTATCAGATGAAGTGAACAAAAAAAAAAACAAAAAAAAAAAAAACACGTGATAATGGTACCGTTCCTTGGAAGCCTAGATGGCGTAAGACCACTATTATTCTGAGTAAAAATGGTGTGTAGTCTTGTTTTATTTATTTTGGCCAAGGGAATTTGGTTTTTGTGGAGTATTTGGCATTGATGTGCAGGTTTCTGGTCAGTGTAATATCATGGCCTAAATAGGTCCCATTTGATTTATTTATCACCAGTTGATGGAGGGTGATTGGGCTGTTGTTTACATTCCGTACCGGCTTGACAACACCTATAACCGTCCAGGCTGTGTAACTCAAAATTTTTTCGCCGTCATGGTCTGTCAAGATTTGAAGTGGAAACTCCAAAAGGACCGATTAAAGTATGTGCCAGGGGTTTTCGCTCAACGAAAGTTTGGGAGGGAGCTGTGGGGCCAAACGTTCACATTACGGCTTATGGCAAATTTATGGTGGTCTTATGCCAGGTCAAAATCTAGACGGAAGCGAGATTCATTTGTTCTCCATTTTAGAATTAAGTACTATAAGTCAACTGACATTTTAATATCCAGACATGTTCAAACAAATTACAATTGGAAAAGAATAGTGAAATACACGAGACCCAACTGAAAAAATTGAATAAAAACAAAGTAAGAAAAAAATTAATTATATAACGAATATGGCATCATTTAGCTGTCTATTGTCAGCTTCATGTGTTTTCTCTTTTTGTAATCACCCTGCGCTTTTAATCTCTTGTTTTAGTTACACTCAAAGGCCTACATATGTACCTAGTACTGTGTGTTATTTATAGATAAACTTCGGATATTGTAGAAACCGCTAACTTCGCCTCCAGTCATCCGTAACCGCAGGCAATTCAATATATTATTCTGCTTAATTTGATTCATTTCAGACTTTTATCGCTACTATAAACTCCCTATTACACAGATTTGTTTCGGTGTGCTGTTCAATAACTCAGCAAACAGGTTAAATTAGATTGTAACCTGATTCATAAAGTTCTTATAACTGATCGGCAGTAATCGACATCCCCGGCCAGTGTGTGATAAATCTTTGGAAATATATATCGGGAAGATCAAACAAGTAATAACTTTATTTTATGATGGACCCTGCCAATCAGCCTAAGAATTTTCAACAATTCTGATTTTATTACCCCATGAAGTAGCCATTCAAAAGTATATAGGTTCGTGGCAATGTAAAATTATTTCTCTGGCGAAAATAATCCGAATAGTAGTGACAAGTGATTATTTTCAGTTTTAAGCATTTCTATCTTTGTTCTATATACATATACCGAAATATTTTGTCACGTAAATGAAATTATTTTAAGTTTCTGATAAATAAATGGGTAACATGTGCTTCACATACATGTGAAAAAACATTTTTACGTATGTGAAATTCTTTTTCAAAGATGCGACAAAAAGTTCGAAAGAGATTGAAAATGTCTGTATACATATGTAAATAACATTTCTCAACTTATATTAAATGGACATGCATGTAAAATTGTGAAAATGAACTGTACTGAAGAAAAAAACCCCAGCCCAACAAGTCTAGAACAAGCGATGAATTGATTAAACAGCTTGTCATGTTGTTTTCGATGAATAAATTGTTTCAACATAGCCCACAATTTGACTCATCGTTCCCAGTTTGCTGATATTTGTAGACCGACATATGTAATGAGTCCCTATTCAATTGATTGATTGATGATTGGTTGATGATGGATGATTTATTGATTGCCTGATTGATTGATTGATAAGTCAACCATACGTGAAGAGTTTTGCTCGGTGAGAAATGTTTCTCCATTAATTATCTGTAAAGTCAGTATGACTCTTTTGAAACCACTGATCTTAGCTTTAGTTTTTAATAGAAAGTTCCATTCAAACGTTAAACTGATTGATTGAGTGGTTGATTGATTGATTGATTAACTATTGGTTGATTAGTTGATTGATTGATTGATTGATTGATTGGTTGGTTGATTGATTGATTGATTGATTGGTTGATTAATAATGCTATAAGTCAACCATACGTGAAGAATTTTGCTGGGTTAGAAATGTTTCTACATTAATTATCTGTAAAGTCCGTATGACTCTTTTGAAACCACTGATCTTAGCTATAGATGGCCATATTTAATAGTTCCCTACCTAAATTATCAGTTTGACACGGTGATACGAAAAATAAAAAATAAAAAAAGTTTAGCAGCAATTGGTTTTGGACTAATCATAGGTACATATATACGTCTAGTTTCCAAATCTATCGCTGTAGACACTTGCCTGGTTCTACAACTTTACTACAGCATGTGTCGTTTTAATCAGACCGGGTTAGAATGTGACATTTCCCATCGAGGCTGTTAAGATGTACTGACGGTCGACCTTTACAAGTATGTGGTTAGTGCGGTTCATTTGAGGTTGATTAGGGCATACAGCATCTTCTAGAAAACATCATCAGCACTTAGAAAACGAAGCCCAATTCGTTACCGATGAGTGTCTATAGTAGCTATACACCTTTCCTCATTCTACATAAGTTACGCATTCGGGATCAAAACTCGACTAGAATAAAAGCCAGAAACTTCTACGTTTTTCTAGAATATGACCAAGTAGGCCTTCTTCGATATTGCATAAATTCAATTTTTCCAAGGATTACAAAAATCTCACATTTTATTGTCACAACAAAGGGGTTGGTTACTGCAATAAACAGCACTTTCCGATCTGACTGATTTTTCAATATTTACTTTGAAGTCAGCCATGTGGTTTGTATGGAAGTCCAGAAATGCCAAGAAAAATGGATTATGTTGCTGAAAGTCAGACCTGGGTTGTGACAAGTAGTTATTTCAGTTGGTAACAGAAATCTTTTACCCAAAGTTTTGATTAAGTACTATTTATTATAACTAAGATATAAGCCATATTCCGTGAAAAATTCTGAAGTCCGCATCGGGTATAGGCTACTACGAGCCAGATCGCCTTTACTTTGTTCAAGACAATAATAATTTATAACTGTCAGATTTTTCTTTCTATTTCTACATTCTAGTTTCCTAAAGCGTATGTTTCATTTGAGTACCAACCCATGCAGTGGTGCTATAGCTCAGTCTACTGAAGACTGTTTGATGAATAGTTTTTAAATTGCCTGACATAGTAGTATTCGGTCACTGTTAACTGTTTATCATATAGAAACGCAAAGGGCATTATACCTTTGTTTGGCTGAATTCAATATATGGCCTTTGCAGGAATAAAACATGGAACTAGCACAAACATTTTGGGTGCTGCAAAAGTAATAGGGGGTTGAAATGAAAATCTCCTTCACCTATGTTAGTTGTTGACCTATATTGTAAAGCGACATACACGTGGTCGGAAAAAACAGAGTGTAATGACTAAATTACACAAATAATTAATATTATATAGCTTCAGTAAAAGTAAACGGAATTAAATAGATAACCGAAGATTGGTTTAGAGTCTAGACCTTGAAATCATTAAAGGATAATTAACAATTTGGAAGACAAGTTGGTTCGCGTTTCCAACCCATTTATAACATACACTTTGTATTTACGTAAATAAATATACAGAAGGCCTGTTAACAGCGGTTAATAACAATGAAATGTAAAAGAAGAGAGAGAAAGTTTTATATAAGCAAATAATTTAAGCGTTATACTTGTGTTGAAATAATGGGATTTTAGAGGCCATATGCCAACTGTGGTTTGGATTGGCCACCAAATTCTTCAACTCTCATTGCTACAACGGCGTCAATGAACTCCTACCTTTCACAAGAGCATATCGACCCCTTATACTGATAATTGATACTAAGACCAATGAAAGACTTACATTTTAAAATAATGAATTGTTTCATTACAGACTCACGAATTAACTAACTTCACACGTCGGTAAATTTCGGTACACTTTTAGGCCTAAGGCTGTCGTCGCTCTGTTTATTAAGGGAACAAATTTAACACACAGAATTTAACATTTACTTATCCTCTACTCAACAAATACTCGTGAATGTTTCTTAAAACAGAGGCATTCGTGTGAAGAGCAGTTTAAAGAACAGTCGAGAATATTCCCAATGTCCATTCATAAACCTCAGCGCTGCACCTGTGAAATGTCAAAGTTCAACCTGATTACAACTCGTAGTAAGACCTCCATATAAGGGCACAACCGCACGCGGTTGTTTTCTTTTCTGTCGATATCGATACATATTTGTTGTTGTTGTTTTTTTGTTAATTTAATATCGATAAGGGGCTAAGTCCCGTTTTATACATTTTGTAAATTGTTCGCGAAGTATCGTTATCAAAGACCATTGACTTCATAATTTGGCAGCTGTTTATCAGCTGTTTACCGGTTTGTATATAGCTGTCAATAAAAGGAGAAGTCAGATGTCTGTCAATGTCACTGACGTCACGTGGGCTGGGCTTCGAGACATTTTTGATATGACAGTCCAATCACTGGGCGCGTTCCAGTCATGTGATATCTGGACTATAAATGGTCTGTCCTTCTAGCTAAATGATATAGCACATGTCCAACACGAAGATAGAGACGACTGTACCAAGGACAGACCCAGAAAAGTTCTCTTCTATTAACAAAAACAGTTTAAAACGTGTGTTAGGAACTTAATATCAGGATAAAACCGTGAGATAATTTGAATTTACAAAATGAACAACTATCGTGCTACTAAGTCCGGATTTGCCAGGGAGGCTCAGGCTAAGGTACGTTTATAAACTCATAAATAATTTTTTGTAATCAAAAGTGAAACTAATTTTGAAATAATTGGATGTTGTTCGACCTTTAAATAAACCTATTTTATATACGTCAAACATATAAGACATGTAGCTATTAACTTCAGTTAGTTACGTTTTACAGGTGGTTTTTACCCTAGCATTGAAATGGTAATCCACATGTTAAGTTATATGTTACCGTGTCGGCTTCATTTGAATTCACATCAGCTGCGGTTATTTGCATGCAGGTCGCTTAATTTTGTTGTATGACGACTGATGTAAGCACATCTCTCCATCACTCTATAGCGTAGTCTAATCCAATAAACATGGGACTGCATAAATAATCGTAGAGATGTAACTTGTGTCAAGCCGTATGTTAGTGTTTTAAAACAACATTGAAGCTAGGGTGCGGCAGAAATGCGCACGTCTATTAAACAGAGTAAGTGATATTTAAACAGTTAACTTTTTCTTTCACCTGAGCTTGGACTGTCACGTGCAGGCTCGAATGGATAACGATTTCAATTGTCTAACACCTGAGCCGCTCTCCCAGTTCCCACATCATGTAATTGCGCACATTTGATTCTCTCTTTTTTTTTTCAAAAAGAAAGAATATACATGTATAACAAATTTAGGTGTGGTCACTGTATCTACTTGATTATATCCATGTGTAATGCTTATATCTGAAGAGAGGGCGGTAGGGAAAGAGCTTATACTGTTGCCCTTCAGCTCGGTGGGCCAAAGGACGATAAGACGTTTTTTTTTTTTTTTGCATCTTCTCTTGCAGTCTTATGATTGTCCAATTTAACGTCGTACTCAAGGGTATTTCCCTTATATGACGACGTGCCATCCCAATGGGTGAAGGAAACCACCCTCGACACCACCGGCAACAAACAAAGACAAGACGGGACAACTACAGGACAATAAAAGAACACTGTAATGTACAGACACCTCAAACAAATCAGCTCCCTGTTCCCCTTTAGCTTTGAGAGCACCAGGGCAACATGAAGCTCCCTTCAACCACCCACCAATTTGATTTGCATGACACTACACAACCTCGAACAGAAATTCACACCAATTAAACTTTTAACAGTTAAAGGCCATCTGAGATTTCATTCAAAAGCACAACAGTGTTAAAATTGGCATCCGGTTTAAACCTGCTTACCTTGTCTTGAGTGACTCTATAGTGAAGCTCTGTCAGGGGGCAATTGATAATGCAGTGGAAAGTTTCTCTGATAAAATCACTCGAACGTCTACACCGAAATGACCCTATAATTCCATAGAGAAATTATTGTTCAACAATAATTTGACCCTAACTTTCAACCCACGCTTCATTTCCGGGTCAAGTCAGGTTATCAGAGACACATTTAAAGTATCGTCACTGAAAGTAAACTATTGAGGTAAACAAAGATGTGGTAAATTCTTTTTGTGTATAAATGTTTTACCCAGCCCAGGTCAAATCTATAGAAACGTAAGGGTCAACGCGTTAAAAGCATAGCGTTGCTTTTATTTTGTGTTTAAACCCATGTAGTTTATATTCCTACTACAAGCTACGCATTCGGCATATTACGGCCTTTTGTATTTCCGAATTCATACGGCAGCACTCTCCACACAAAGGTCATCCAGGCGACCTTATCCTCAAACGTACCAAATCTTATCGCACAAGCGTAAGATTCCAAACATGACCCTAACACATACCCAATTTTACAGCTAGTAATAATGAACGTTAGTCACGCCAGTGTCATTTCTTACAAAAGGACAACAGTGTGGTCCTAAATGGGTGTCTATGACCATTATTATCTTGATGAATTGGGCGTGGTTTGCGCTACTACGATGACCTTTGACCCTGACATGATATTGTAAATGTTTATGTTAAGAAGTAACAATATTATCCTGTCTTTTTCCAAGCGTGACCTGTTGAAGTACATACCTCATCACTCGTGGAATGTTTCCAATGAATAGATACCCTAATAAACAAGACACTTGAAATAATTTGACCTTCGAATTTCAAGCCCTAATTCTTTAGATGAAAGGAAAATAATGATAACTGTCTGCTTTCTATACGAATTTTTAAAAGTTCTCATGACGTGAATCCGACTATACTGCAGGTCATTACTATAAAAGTCCCCATTTGCTGATATTGTGTTACACAAAAAAATGTCTAATAAGTTGGAATGGCATGTGCTTATAATACACAGAGAATCGTTGAATGTTGACGAAAGTGAAAGAGAAAAACAGAATTTGTACATTTCGAACACTTTAAATAAGACATATTAATACAAAAAAACAGGAATTAGAATAATATATAACCAAAGACAACGACAATGAAAATATGCGTTAATTGGATAGCCATTTCTTGTTTTGCGACAGACGAAGATCTTGGTTAAATGTAATGCATGTGTTTCCATCGATTTGCAGCCAGACTTGATCTATCTGGAACGTTTATTACGCTCTATAAACTACTGATTGTAATATAAGCTACTGGCAACTAAGTGGCAAGTGTGAGCAGGCGAAAACCTTCATTTCTGTTCCATGACAAATCTATGTTTACCTAAATATCACTAGATTTGAGAAATTCCGCCTTGATTACGTAATTGCTCGTGGCTGTTGTCTTTATTTACTGTCTGTAGATATCAAATATGACAGAAAGTGACGTGTCTATTAGCTGGTATATGAAAATTAAATTGGTTCTGTGTTTATTAGATGTTTACACACTGTCAAGATAGATTATAAACATCAACCCATGATTATAAGCATTCCTAGATTATATCAACTGTTTTCATAACGGAGATGTCAAATAAGTTCTAAAACATAGAGGTTATAAAACAGTTTCCAGTTAATTTATTGGCTGTGGCAGATCATGTGATCACTGGGAGGCGCTCAATATTGATGTTCGTGTCATGAAACACACTGTGGTCGATTATTCGGCACATGGCAGTGCATTTAAACCAATCGGGTTTTAAGAAAATCTCAACTGTATTCCATAAAATGTTGCTGAAAAGATCTGTATGATCCTCCATGTCAATAGTATCGTTTGATTCACTCAGTCCCCACATAATGGCAGAGCTCTGTGTTTGAGGTTAACCAATGTTTAAGGTTAATAAACACAGTTTTGAAAAATGTCAATGTTGAGTATCTGTCCTTAAATGTTAGAGAATAATATTGAAGAATAAATCCAATTTGTAAGCCGCAAAGCATATACTACAAACAAACAGATACACAACATAAAAGTACAAATGTATTAGACCGACATCAATTTATCCTATCGTGGTTTGATAATATATTGAAAGAAACCTGATTGTCCACTTTCGGTGTGTTTGGGAATATTTTTTCTGGATTATATGCATTGTTTGGAAATTGAACAGCCTATTGTATTGTCCTTCTGCACATATAAGCAACAACAAAAAAGCCGAGGTATAGTCTACATAATCATCGGGCGTTGAAATTAGTATGCAAAACCCGAGTTCACTGTCTTTTGTTTTAAACCCGTTTAACTGATACAAAAATACCTCCTAAAAACTACTTATCGCTTAATACTGGTTCTGAAACTTGTGAGAGAAATAACTTTTAGGCCTGTAATTTTCAACAATTTTCTGGTGATGTCTATGACATACACTGAAAAAAGTCCGTAGGCTAACAGCTTATGGACAAGTTAAAGAATATTCCTCAAATAGATTACCAGAGTAATAATCCATTATTTGAAAGGAATATCAAAAGCATGGATTTTTCCCAAATATTTATGGAATATCGTAAGCAGCTTGAGGGGAATTCCTCATAAAAAGCATTAAGGAAAATTTCTAAAATTGTATTAAGAGTGTACCGAATGTTGCTATTGGTATTTAAAACGTAAACCTTTCATTTTGAGAAACCAGATTTCAGGTTTAAATCTATAACTTAAAATATGATTTTCGGGGAAAGAATGCTAACATTTCGATTTAAACCACACATGTAGACAGACCATTCACTGCGCTACAGGCCAGTATATATAGTAACTATAGGTACTCTCAATATTTGTCCCGTATATATTTATCAAAACCTCTATGTTGACATACCGTTATATTTAATCATATATAAACATCATCCTTAGTGCTTGATCTCATCTGACAAATGTTTGACCAATGTGTTAAAAGCGACAAAATTTGAGGACTGAATTAACCGTGGTTATAAACAGAAACGTGTTTGTTTTCACAGATTCTCAGCTCAACCACACAGTCGATTTGTGATTTGTACTAGATGTTTGGTTTTGATTTATATAACACTCGTGTCTTCTTCCTATGCTTTTGTATACACTTTATAAGCATCCTGATTTGTAGCCTAAATGGCTGTAATACACAAGGTAGAAACTACCAAGTATTAAATATCATTTCATGCAATAAATGAAGAACGGTTGTTGTATTTTTGTTTTTGCAGTTAGAGTCGAATTTTCCGCCAGAAGAAGCAAAGAAATGTCTACAATGGATAGAGGCAATAACAGGGGAGAAGTTAAAGACAGACTTTGGTGATGATAAGGCAGAAGCCATGCAATGCTTCTACGAATCACTAAAAGACGGAATGTCCTTGTGCAAGTACGTATTTTCCACTTGGAAGTCTTCACATGTTCTTCACACATCATGTCGGACTTCATACATTCGTCACTTACAGCGAACAAGTGAACGATTTTGATTACATATTAACATATCTATCAGGTTATCACGACTGGGTCTAGATGATACCACATATGACTCTTTTTGAGTTTTAGCCGATTGTTTAATTTCCGTCTAAGTGTCTGGCTGAGTTAATGTTACACAATGACGAGTAGCTCGAATCATATAACTATATTTTTTATTTTTTTTACGTGTGTGTGTCCTCAATACAAATGATAAGTAATAGTCAACTGAGAAAAATGTAATACTGCAATGTAGAAGATAATTTCACAATTGATTTGAGTCAATGAAGTAACACTATGCCGAGTTATGGAAAGGAAAAAAATATCGCTTGCTTTATCTTACATATTAAGATATTGTTGCGTAGGTAATTAACTTTAGGAAAAACTTAAATGGAATACTATTTATTCATCAACGTACTTAAGTATAGTTACACCATTTGAAATGCAAGGGTGGTATTTATTCATCATTCGAAATGCAAGGATGGTATTTATTCTTCAATTTCTGGGTTAACGCTTGTATGTTGCAATCGAAAGGAATAAATTTCTCTTAGCCGATAAGGCATTTTAACCGGATTTTATTGTGCTGAATTAAAGATGTAAATCAATACCAAAGCGAACAAGAAAATATTAATCGTTTACAGTTTCTATAAAGAAAACCGTAATCTGGGAGTGTTATTATTTTCCGTAATGTCCGACTTGATCAGTGGCATTTCGTGAGAAGCTAAATTATGCTGCATGAGAAACTTCTCCTTGACGAACACATTTAAGTCGGCATAAACGGTGTAGCCAATTTTGTCGGGTGTAAAACATTTCTCAGAACGCGCAGCCTCTTGACATGCCCAGTAGTTGTGGATGGGGAACTCAGGTCTCCGGGATGCAGAGTTCAAACTAAGCTGAGGCAACTGTGTAAACCATTCAGTGTCGTGCGAGGAAAAGCTAATGTTTACCTTACGGGAGTTTTATCGAATCCTAGGATTGACATAAGGTTTACAGTTGATTAGTTAATCCCCCCACTATAAAGTAAAACAGACTGCTTAAAATACCAGGAAATAAAGACCAGTTCACGCACCCTGCTTTCTTCAAACAAATCCTTCATTATGCACCACATACAGATAGAAGATGGTGACTTTCACAATGCAGATAAAACATGCGCAATAAAGACTTTCACATTTTGTTGATCATCATGATTTGCTAAATTTGGTATGCCGTTTGTTTAAGTACAGTGGAAGGAAGGTAGTTTTTTTCAATTGAAGACATCTGGATGCTAAACGATTTAATAGCTCAACATTGAATAGGCGACGAACTGAAGAAGCCTGTCTATCGCATCTGCAGGATCCAGGAATTATTACATGTAGATCGCTAGAGTCACATCCAATGAATAAGAAAATGTACTAGGATGTAGTTTGTTTTTAATGAATGTAAGCCTACCGATGACACTAACAATAAAATATTAAATATTAGTGCGTGGGCCTGTGTGCAATACAATCACACCAAGTTATTCATTGTATTTTAACTACCACTGAAGAGTTTAACATAGTAAAGTATAGTAACAACTCCGAAGAAAGATACTGAACTCAATTTTTCATCAATAAACGCAAACTGTGAGCCAAAATGATTCAATATCTTTCTTAGGAGGTTGTATAGTACTTTACTATTGCTCCTGTGAACGAACGAGAAACTAATGAAGGCTAATGTGGGGCTGTACGTTATCTTACATATAAAGACTGGAGTTTAATCTGTGGTCTTCTCGTGGCTTTATAGTGACATCATTTACCTAAGGCCCTCACACAGACTTGTTGACTGGTCCATATAAGGACGTGTTAATTACAAAAACAAGATGTCGGTGTCACATACGATGTACATATGGTAACCATAGCAACCTGAAGGCTATCTGCTTAATGTCCACACAGGTCTGTGTCCCTTGTGAGAATGGGTTTGTTGTCCAAAACTTGGTCTAAAATAATAAATAAATCAATACCGCGCACAGTTTACGTTGCTTATAGGTTCGAATCTATCAGTTGGTCTCAGGTATATATGAGACGTGGGCGCACTCGCGGTAGTGGTTTAGGCGAGGCTTCCATCCAGATTGAATACCTTGGAGTAAGACGTTAAACCTCAATTAGACAAACAATGTAATTTACCTTTAATAAGCAAAGCCATACTAGTTTACTTACGCAGAAGCTATCATGTTTATCTCAAGGGACAATAGGCGAGTATAATATATTTTCCAGATTTGCAAGGATTAAGTATTTAAAAAATTGTTAATAGTGCCTCTACTAAACTATAAACAGCAGTCGCACCTTAACTTACTAGTATTGTTAAAACGTCCAACTTCTGTGTATTTCTCCTTCGTAGGTTGATTGATACATTGTTACCAGCTGGAAGTAAATTGGATTTCAATTCCAAAACATTTCAACCAACAAGAAACGCGGCTTTTATTGCTGCCAGAGAACGAGAGAGGATAGGAGTGTTTTTAAATAAAGCCATGGAGTTTGGTGTACCGGAGGCGAATCTCTTTCAAACTGATTATCTTTATGAAAAAACCTGTCTCGTTCAAGTCTGTGCATGCATCCGGGCATTTGGAATTGAGGTGAGTTTAAATCACGTGATTATTGATGGTAATCATAAAGATCGGTTGAGAATCTGTTGTATCATTATACTAGTATTTAATTGCTCAAAGTCCAGATTCACATTATATTATGTAAAATAATTTCGTTGTTGGCTTTTTGTGTTGATATTGCTTTCTGATGTAAAGGATTGTCTGGAAATCACCTGTTATGGTATTGTAATCACCATGGGACTGTGGACCATTTTAGAATTATAAACTTGTGACAATCCAAATGTGAAACGTGTGACAAACGGCCCAGGCATATATAAGTCTATGCCATAACAGTGTTTAACAACAGTGTGTATGTCGTAATATACGAACGTTGGACATGACTAGTCTAAGGTAGGGAATGACTTATCAATTACAAATGAGTTCTTGTAAACACATTAATTGGCTAGCATTTCTATCTGCTAATTGATTTCCTGGTATATCATGTAGATTAGTTCTTACGCCATTTGTAGTGCTTTATAATTAGCTGAAATCCATTAACTCAGCCAATATCTAAACGAATTAAGGGTAAAGGTTATTGGCGGGAAAGGTGATGTGTCGTCTGCTCAGTGACCCAGATTACTAACCACGCGACTACATTCCACTGGAGTCACGAGACCATTATCTTTTCCTTACAACACTGATCCGAACAAACAACTATTAAAGTTCAACCTGCAACTTGTAAGTAACTCCCACGTCAGGTTACCAGTTGATTCTGGATAAACAATAAACCACCACTGTTACCGCCGTGACCATTGCTGCAAATGGCCATTGATCTGACCATGCTAAGCATACCAACCAGTCAAACAATATTAAACAATCTTAAATTTAACCTTTTTCTTTACAGGCACAAAACAAACCAAATTACCGCGGACCTATGATGTGGCCCAAAAAATGTGAAGAAAACAGAAGACACTTTTCAGATGAACAACTCAAAGCAGGGCAGCAAGTGATTAGCCTTCAATATGGTACAAACAAAGGCGCTAGTCAGGCCGGCATTAACATGGGCAAACGTCGGATGATTATGCAGGAGTAACTCTATACCATCGCCTAGATTTGAACTTTTCTCAAAATCTTTTTGCTGGGATAATTTTGATGAAGGACTGTGAAAATGTATTGACAGTTGTGAAACACGAGAGGAAAATTCGAGTATATGCCTTATTACAATTTACGTGAAAGGTTTTCTGCTGGCTTTCAAATGCTCCTGACAAGTGACGGATTTGACAATTTACACTGTTATTTTTGTAATTCAAAGTTGTTTAAATGTAATTTATTTCACATGAGTGTTAAACTTGTGAAAATATGCTGGGACTTTTTCCAGACTTACAACCGTTGTTCACATTGGGAAACTATTATATAAATCATGTATAGAATTTAGACAGGTTTGTTATAATGGAACAATGTTAAATTCACGTGAGCGTCCCGGCCATTGTTTATAGTTCATCCAATAACTTGTATATAGCAATTACACCCCTAATCCCCACCCATTTGGTAAGCCACAATAGACCTAAGTCAAAACTACACAAAAACAACAATATGCGCATGGTTTATGGAGGTGTGAAACTTACCATGGGTGTCTTGTAATTTGTCGAAGTTGTTTATGTTGGCCATCTATGTCAAATTATTCAAAGTGAATCACGATATAAAGATTATTAACCACGCATGCGTGCCAGAAGACTCGAGTAACAAACCCAAATCTGTTGCACAATAGAGACGACAGATACCAACAATCGAAGTTGTTCGGGTAAAAATATTAGGCCTACATTGGTAAAATGTACCAGCTGGAGATGAGTATAAATTCTTACAGTTTTTAATCTGTTCTCAATTCAATGTCGAACATCACAGAATCAATGTGTAGAACAAGCTATTTATATTTTTCAAACCACCTTTTGATACCGTTACCAAGACAAACTTATGGTTCTTGTATGTGTATCGACCAGTCAATTAAAATGTACCCTAAAATGACAGTGCTTTCGTTACTTCGGATAATGCTTTCTTAGTTAGACAAGAACATTTTGCAGACTAGACCGGTCTGGGTTGGAACAAACGGTTCTAAGAGTTAGGGTATACGAGGCCGATTTTCCGAATGGACTAGGTGACCGACAGTTACTACTGGTGATATAGTGCCATACTCTGGGTTCGTGGGTTCGATTCCCTGGAGGTGGGATCTAAGTTCGCAAAATTTTCTGAACTGATATCAGTTCAAACTAAGAGAACATATTTCCGTTGTTATTGTTACCATTAAATTACTAAACGACACAAACCTAGTTGAAATGTTAGTTTGTGTCACAGTGACCGTAAGCATAGATGCATGCTGGCACCATTCAGGGTTAATCGTCCATTGAATATGCGCTGTGTAGTATATATGGTCCCAATTGTTTTTTCGTTAATAAAATCATAAATACTCTTGAGAATCTGTGGTCAACGTGTCCATCTTACTATACTAATGAACTGTATACACAGATAACAAGAGGGGTATGAATTGATGTATACTGAAATAGCAATCTAACTTAAATCAGATCTCTTGTCGCTACATAAATATCTAACGCAATCACTCTACTTATACTGTTCAATTAGTTCAAACTTACTGGGGTTCACGAAATGTCCCAGTTTCAGTTGTCCAATAAAAAAACAGATAAAACGAGTCTACGGTAACAACCAAATTCAGCCCAAACAAGAAGAAGTTGTCTGATTTTCTTCTGTGTTGACGTTGTAAGTCGCATGTAAAAAGGAAATGCAATTCACTCAAAGTTTATTATTTGGATGGTGTTTGTTGATTGGGCGTGCATGTATCTGTTGGTCATGTAAAAATACCCAGTAGGGAAACTTAGTTTGTCGGCTGAAATCTCCGGCTTTTACAAACAAAAATTGAGAAGCAGCTCTATATGTGAGTGATCAATTTAAGAAACCAATCGACATTGTGTGTTGGGTGATTGCGTTATATCTCAATATAGTGACAAACAGAACAAGTGGAGCGTATTTGAGATCTGATTATAATTCGATTAACTAAAATGGTTTTACGGTCGCCACTTGTGGTCACTTCGCCAACACCAAATACGTTTACACGCAGCTGTCAACCTCCGAACACATGTATGTACGTTACGCGTTAGAACTCGAGATTAAGATATATTTACTTGTATCTGTAAATTATTCTAAAACTTGAGATGAATCATCAGTTCAATTAATCTGTATCCTGTGTAATTCATAATTTGTTAAATATAAACCCCTAGTGCCATGCTTAAAAGAAGATGACAGCTGTGTGGAAGATGGTTTCGCAAATTCGTGGAGAAATCTTCGACGCCATATCTATACCAATTTGTCTAGCTAAGAGTTTTATTTCCGGCTACTGGGTTAGTTGCATAGAATTTTGTTCCCACGCATTCAATCAATCGCTTGGAAGCCGAGTACGATTATATGCGAAAAATCCGCATGATGCAGAGTAGTTCGAAATAAAAGTCTTGATCCGCCTCCCCCCGCCCCCTCTATCTCTCTTTCTCTCAATCGGCCTGGTTGCATGTTTGGCAAAACGTAACAAATGAACAAACAATTAGTTCATAGTTCCCAAATATACTATTTCATGAACAAATTCCAACTCATAACTCATTATTGACATAAGTGTACTATACCCACACATGATTATACCTTGTATACTGTGACCCTCTCTTACACGCATAACCTTTTTAAACATACTCTAGATTTAATGAACTTATCTCCATGGTACTTGTACACAATGTGGTGATATATCATCCGAAGTCAAGCGACACTCCATACGTCAAGATTAGGAGAGTCTTAACAAGAAAGCTCAGTGACTCACGGCCAAAAAATTTGACCCGGTGAGATTCCCAGGCGAAATTTTTTCACAGCTCGCAGAAATGTTTATAAATTTGGTCATATCTCGTTGAAAGCACTATTTGAAGACATATAGTGTTCTATGTTATCGTGTGTTTACTATTGATATGCTTTATTTATTCATTTTTTATCTCAATAGCGGAAATCTGTATACAAAACCGGCAAATAAAAGCTTCAAAACGTCTGTATCGTCAAACTGACATTTTGAGGTCAACTGTAACCTAAGTTCTTTGAGTCAGGCATTTTAGAAGCTGGAAATCAAGTTGAAAAATCAAGTTAAACTTACCAATAAGAAGTTGGTATTTTATTTAATTGTTTTTATTGCTATCATTTTTATTCTACGTCCACTATTCAGCGGCTAATTAAAAACAAATATTCTTGTTATAGGCCCTGACAAAAGAAGGCACTTTTGTCGAGGATTGCCAGACTAGGGTTGAAATTTAAATATCCAAACGAAATCTTTAGTCGTTTGCTGTTTGTTAGGTTGATTGATTGTGGTTTAACGTCTTACTCAAGAGTATTTCACTTATATGACGACAGATTGTCCACTCCACACCACCACTTGCCTAATTGGGTTGGAAAACCGAGAGGAAAGCTCGTAAAAACCAACCGCGCCACTGTCGGAGCTACATCATTTTGACTCACTCATAAACCTGGTTGTCGACAGACAGACTCCAACCCATGAACGGTAAATCGAAGTAGGATTAGCAAGCGCACCAGTCTTTTACATCCTGTCGTATATATATATTCATACCCACTTAGATTAGTTCCCGACAAAGTTGTTTTCAGACTGCCAGTTTAAGCCAACGCGGTCAAGCAATAACCTCAACTTCTAACGATCTTCGACGCAAACCACACTCAAAACCCGAACGGTTTGTATATTTAAATAAAAACAATGATCCGTAAGAGTTTGTCTGTCGATCATGATTTCCAATAAATAGGGTAGGTCCATAAAGTATGCCCATGAAAACAAGGCTGTTAAATAAAGCCATTGAACTAGTGTTCTTTACTCGTTTGGTTTAATCCTGCTCTGCACGATAATGCCTTGTTTAGACCCAGAAGTAGCATCGGTTTAACTCGCGGCTTATTGTTGCATCTCTTTGGGTGCATCAACGTAACTCCCTTGGCTCATTGCTGTGAATATTTTGGACCATCGTTGTTACCTCGGATGCATAATATTGACTCTTAGGGCGCAGCGTTACTAGTGAATTTTTGCGCAACCTCGCGACATTTTTGGTGCACCGTTGTGACTCTTATGGTGCAGTGCTGTGACTACAACATTTTTACATGTATAATTTTGATGAGCGCCAAGGCTCTAGAATGCATCGTGGAGCCTTTTTTCATTTGATTCAATTGTCTATAGCATGGATTCGCCATAGTCACATAAATTGCTACGGATTCAAAGCCAGTGTACACTCTTCAAAAAAAGAAACGCAAAAGAGAATTTGAAAAAGTAGCTTATTGTTTTCAGACCATACGACCAAATACACATGTTGTGATGATATATATTTGTTTCTAATGTCCATCTTAACCAAACCCTCGCACAAACGCAACTCTTGGTGATTTAGAACGCTGTTAATGGTCGTTTTTATTATGATCATGAAAATCATCGTGAAAAACAAGTAAACGTCAAAATAACCGATTTGCACGTACAAATCATGAGTAAAGGGCTCAGCTATAAAAACCCAAATGAATCAGGCAGATTTGTGACAATTATCGAAAGCTAGGATCGAAGAACATGCCACGTCTCAACGCAACCGACAGAAATATTGCCATTGGGCGTTTGCAAGCTGACGAATCCAAGAGCACATGTCATTGCGAGGACCTTCAACGTTCATCCTAGCCCGATAACACGCTTGTGGGATCGGTATGTCCAGACCAATACTGTAAATGACCGTCCAAGATCGGGGAAGCCCCGAGTCACCACAAGGGCTGAAGATCGATACATCCGGGTATCTTATTTGCGTGATCGCCATCGTACTACACGTGACACAGCCCAAGAACAGTTTGGAGCCCGCAGAGTGCCCGACCAGACAATCAGAAACCGTCTAA
>JAVFBW010182120.1:0-10640 GCA_034783835.1 Mopalia ciliata
CACATTTCAAGTCTATCTGAAACTGTTCACAAAAAGATCGCTCTCATCTTTGTCTGAAGCTGCAGAAAGTACGTCTCATCGCCTGTCGAAATCTTTGAGGAAAACGCCTTGCACAATTTTAAATGCAAGATTCTACATCAAAGGGGTTTCAATGTCATTATCACTGAAGTTCCCAGTTTACATTAGAAATATTGAGATATATTAAAGAACACATTTTATCGAAAATTAAAGCTCTTTGACTGTTAAACACCAATCAATCATTGGTCAGAAGATAATTAATAAGGAATAGATAAAAAAAAGTTTAGCCTTTAAAACAAGTGAAGATACTTGTAATATGATTTTTTTCCCACTGTAGTGATTAACATAGGGAAAAGTTGAATATAATCCATAACATTGCCTGTGCATTAACCCTCTTAATACAGCAAGAAGCTATTTTTGCTATTTCCTCACCTCAGAATGTGGACGAGGTAACTGTTTCTCCTCATCTTTATCATTGCTGGTCTCAGACTCCTCTGTGATCTGCATGGCAGCTATCATACCCTTCACTTCTTCCATTATAGCGACCTTTCCTTGCACTTCCAAAGCCCTCTCCTAAAAGAGTACATCACATAGTTCTTAAAATTACATGGTTAGAGAATGTTGTCAGAAGGTTCCAGCTTATGCAAATGCATAATGAAGGAAATCTACAGGGGAGGCCCTACTAAATACAATAAAAAAATGTCAAAATTCAGATTGTTCTGAAAAAAGTGGAAAATTAAAGTTAACTTACCTTCAAAAGAGCTAAGGCAGATTCAATGAAGCAGATTTCAGAATCCTGTAAAGCAAAAAGTTTAAATATTGACAATCTTCAAAAAGCTACAAAAAAATTAGATACACTTTTGGTACAAGTGCAGTTCTTTATTTTTCTTTGTGTGGGGTTTTGTGCCCTTCAGAAAGTATTTCACTCACAGGTGGGCATTTAAGCTTCGTTTATTGATTAGTGCTTTTGCATCGTACTTAAGTTTATAGAACTCTAATGGCTAGGGAAACAACCCTCAATTAATATGAGTTTTTCACCATACTCGAGGCTTTTTCACTCCTACGACAGTGGATTATACAATCAGTAATTACCACACTTGCAAAACCCAGGTTGGGAATCTAGTGCTATTAAAACGCACAATGGTATGTTCTAAGCTGAGAGTGAAATCAGTAGATGCCAAAGATGCCTCCCACGATTGATTTGTTTGATTGAGGTTTAACGTCGTACTCAAGGGTATTTCACTTATATGACGGATTGTCCACTTCACACAGTCTTATTACGGTGGAAAACCTTGTAAAAAAAAACCATTGCGATTGACAGAGCCACAACATGTGACTCGCTCATATACCTGATGGTCAACCGGTGGACTCGATCCAGTGAACAGTAAATTGAAGCAGGCTCAGTTTAGGAAGCGCACTCGCTACCGCTAAGCCTGGATTGTATGAAGAAAGTATCAAGCAAACCATGTGTATCAATTAAAATAGAATTCTGTTCTACTTTTCAAATACTGTTCTTCCATTCAGTTGATGCATTTATATCATTTAGTTGCTAATGCTCTTGGCTGAAGAAAAAATCCCCATATGTAATTTTTACTATTTTTTGTAGAAGTGCTTGCCATACTTGTAGATGGTATGGGGAGTCATTGATTCATTTCATCTGTTTTAAGGCTACCAAAACCAATTTTATAAAATGTCATTTCAAAATTCTGGCTGTGTAGAAACCGGTTGATAAGTTAAGTAGTTACAATAAACAATAGAAAAGAACTGGTTTACATGTACCTCAGGATTGGATGCAAGTTGTCTTTCTAATGCCTTCATTTCCGGTTCTATGATCATCTTCTGCACATCCTCAGCAGAGGCTACTAAAAGACTTGCAGACGGCCAACTATCATCTGGTAAACAAGATAAACCCAATGTATGATCATGTGAAACTACAAGATCTTATGTAAATGTAATCTTAAACTCAAGTAGTTACAACTCATTCTGATTGTTTGTTTGTTTGTTTGATTGGTGTTAACGTCGTACTCAAGGGTATTTCACTTATATGATGACGGACACAAATACAGAACATCACAAACAAACCTGCTTCCCGTTACCCTTTAGCTCTGCGAACACCAGGGTAACAGAAAGCAACCTCTTTTGTCGCCTCTTACGATCGACCACAAGTCATTCTGAAAATAGCATACAAAGTTTCTTCGATATTGTATCGCGATTCATATAATTATACAATTTATGTATAGTACCCTTGATGCATCTGGCAACATACTGTAACAATGACTTATTTGTGGTGTCTCACTTATTTTCGGCAGTGTATTCCACACTAACATTACTCAAATAAAATCTCAAATATATTTGCCATGGTCTCAAACTAATGAATACTGCACCACAGCTCTTCTTGGCTGACTCAGGGGCATCATGTTACATTAACCACCTGCAACATGATCAGACATGATCCTATTCAACCATGTTTTGGATTGATTGATTGATTGCCGCGCTGAAAGGCATTTCAACTGTATGACTGTGTATGCCAACAATAATTGACACTAGCACAACAAAGATGTGAAGTGTTTCCATATTGTTGGAAAGTCACAATTCCTCCAGAGCTAGGTAAAGACAACATTGCTACTCTTTAGACAAACTGCCTATAGCTACAGGGCACCATGTCACTGAACAGGTACACCAGAAAAAGACTCTGCAGATCTATAATTGACCAATACCCCTAGTTGTGTTTATGTAAATGACATGATAGGTGGAATTCAAGCCAGATTCCATGAAAACTAACACATACCAGTGATGGAGAGTGGAGTTCCATCTCTTTGTGTCCAAAATACATTTGGTTGAACCAGAGTACTGCCTTTCTCTTTCTTCATCAGCTGGAAAGTGATTTCATCACCAACTTTGTACTGTGGTACACACACAGTCTGTACACTGTCAACGGAACAAGTACAGTCACTTCATTAAGGGGTCAAACCAATACAAAATGTTGTAGCTTGTTGAGGTTTTATGGTTTTAAATTAATGCTGGACATGAACATGTGTTTGCTTGGGTACAGTTATAACTTTGAAAGAACTATGAATTACTAAAACTGAGGGACTATTACACCTTTCAGTTCTTTGCCATAAGGAGTTCCCTCTGACTGGCTATCCCAGTCCCTGTCAGTATAAGCATATGTACCAAGTTTTTTTTCACAAAATGCCAGATAAACTGGATCTTAAAAGAAAGGCATTTTAAATTCACTTTGGTTGAAATTTCCACTCTTTCAAATATCTTTCTTAGGAAATATTGTAAAAAGGGATCTATTAACATTCTACTTCTCTGCACAAAGCACCCCAAAAAAGCTATTACAAGAAATGGCTCTTTATTTCCATGACAACCACAATTTACCTTTTCAGATGTCCCTTATGAACAGCCTCGTAACAGATAGGGCACTTTCTCCAGTTTTTCTCCCCCAGAGCCAAGTAGTGCAGCATACAAGAGGAACAATAGATGTGACCACATTTTGTTATCTTGGCTGTCAAGTAACAAATTACACAAATTTAAATTAAAGCCATATGAAAATGTTGGTATAGAGTTGGATAGAGGAAACATAAAAGTTGAGTAGTATTTTGTTTTTTCTTCTTGTCAACGTTGTGACTTAAAAAAAAGGGTTTATTTTTTGTAAATTCTATGGGAACAGAGAAATAGCAGTTTCCATCAATATGCACCTTACATATTTTAGATAATAAGTAAAAATTACTGCTTTACGATCACAAGGATTAAATTACATGGGACAATTTACCTGCTATAGGAGGGTGTAGACAAATTGGACATGAAGGAAGCTCCACACTGCTCACACGCTAGAAACAAAGAAAAAGTTACATTATATTCCTCAAAAGACAAAAGAAAAACTGGAGTTTTACTTCATTTAAATTTGTTTGTTATATTTTCTCTTTTTGGGACTATTTGGTTAGATTACATCTTTACAGGTCTGGCCTGTTGAGGGCTCAATTAGACACACAATGCCTATTTTCAGAGTTTGTAAAGACGATGCCTACTATCAGATAATTTGCAAATGTATGTTCACAGGGAAATGAATCATCTTTAAGACAGCACTTATATAAATTCCCATTGGAGAATTTTTTTTCTCATTTTGTGACTGTTTGGTGAGTTTACAGCCTGACAGGTTCTGGCCTACTGATGGCTCTATTAGACACACAATGCCTATTTGCATTTGTCCCCAATCAAATAATTAATGATTACACTGAGTGACACCATAACCCCTAGTTTAACCATATAATAGATTGTGGCTTTTTTCAGGAAAAAAAAAACTAGTTTAATAAGTTGATCGCAAATTTATGTTCATAGGGAAATGAATCATGTGTCAGACAGCACATATACATTCACAGTTGTGAATGCATTAAAAATAAATTTTGTTCTAAAAAGATTATGCTCTAGATGTCAAGTCAATGTAGGTTGTCTTACCACTTGTTCTATCAGGTCCCAATCTACTAGTTTGTCTGGGTCTACACTATGAATAGCATAATCTCCAGCTTCCTTCACAATAAACTGGCAACTAGAAAACAAAAACAAAACTTAAATAAAACACCTACTATTGGTTTTTTCAGTTCCATGAAAAAGATTTTTTTTTTTACACTACAAAAGATTTATTTATAGACCTCAAATCTTAGAATGACTTTGCGCTGCTGGACAACCATGATGAATCCTTGACAAAACCCAGCAATAGCCAAATTGCTAAAAAAAAACTGTCCTTTATATTATCTCAGTTCTGTGCAAGGACTATTGAAGGCAATTCAGCACTGCAGTCTTCATCCAACAGAACCATGATGTGATGCTACTCCTTTTCATAATCTAGCATGTCAATCTATAGCTTAAAAAGGCACATCTCTAAAAAATTGGAAATGCAGACAAATTGTGACTTAATTACACTGATCTTACTTGGCCTGTAGAAACTGTTCCTTGTTGTATCTCGGCTTTACTCGAACCCTTCTTGACACTCTTCCACTCGAGTCAGTATGGCTGTCCCTCGGAGCATAGGTGAAATTCAAGAGGTGATTCAGGTTACCTTTCTTTGATCCTTTCTGAAGAGCCGAGCCAAACTCGACCCTCTCATCATAGGTCACCTGAGCCATTGAAGATACATACTGGTTTAATACATACACC
The DNA here is from genome assembly GCA_034783835.1 of Mopalia ciliata. Lineage (NCBI taxonomy): Eukaryota > Metazoa > Mollusca > Polyplacophora > Chitonida > Mopaliidae > Mopalia > Mopalia ciliata. The sequence goes on from JAVFBW010182120.1 coordinate 5,179, forward strand.
TTTTCTGTATAAGATATAATTTTACCTATTTTCCAAAAATGTAAGACATGTTGTCCTTGTATTTCCATGCTATCAGCTGATAATCAATATATGTTAATATTGATGAACAGGAAGAGCCATGTTTAGTAGTTAACATGTAGAACACTGTTCACCAGTTGTTCAATAATGGACTGTCTGAAAAAGGTATTATGTTAATATTGCACCACACCTTGACAGGAGGGGAGATAACCCAAATAAAGGCCAATAAAGAGAGATAATTCTGCTTGAGAAACAAAATCACCTTTTTTTTCATTGGTGAAGTATTATTGGCCCATTTTCTTTGTAATACATAACATAATTTTTTGTATAAATATATTTATGCAAAAACATTAAAGAAGTTGAACTTATTTTCATGGTTCCAGATAGTAAAGATATTTTGAGATTAGTTTGCATATTACAATAACTATTTGTAATGTTTATTTTCTTAAAATGAATTTCTCTTTCGTTTCATTTTAATATAAAATAAACACAAACCTCTTCCCTTTGCCGATCATTGCAAATGCCTCTAGATCTTGGACGCTTGTCGGTTGAGCTTCGCCATTTTTGAGGAGTTGGTCTTCGAACAGCGCCATTATCTTGTCTAGGGCGACTGCCGGATGGCTCGCGTTTCTTACTGAACTTTGGCCGATTGCCATTTGCATTTTCTGAAAAACAAACGCAACCAATGAAAACATTGTGCAGCTTAATATAAACAGTGTCACTGTGTGCTGAAGGGTATTCTATCGTTCATATTTAAAGGTGGTGTACAGCCACAATCAATAGCCACACTTACATTACCATAATTAATATGTGAACTGCTCTTGGGCATTACGGATAACAAGACTATGCTAGTTATTGTCTCCCATTAACCAGTTTTCTAACAAGATAATGATGTGTTTACGTCATCAATGGGCACTGAGGTAGGTAAAATGTCACACTAGGTTTGTTAGACTGGGTCTTAACTTGGTTCTTATGGTTACACTTATATGATCATGTCTCATGAGTAATGGAAATCACCTTTGACAACCAAAACAATCACAAAACATGACAATCACTAGGCACAATACAAACTGAAAGACAATCACAAACAAATATTGGCTGATCATTTTTTATTTTATTTCTATATCACAGTCATAACTTTTCAAAAAGTTCTGGTTTTGAAGAAAAAAAAGAAGATTTTTTTCTCTTGTTCTGTTTAATTTGAATAAATGGAGGCAAATTTCATATTAAAGTTAATGAAAAGGGCGTATCCAGAATCCGTTTTGGAAGGTGATTTAGGGTACTTTCGAGGAAATATTCCATGGAGCTTCAGCACACTTAAAAACTGTTACGTGACTTTTAATGTTTGGAAATCAATGTTTGGTGGACACGTTTGTATTCAATGTGTGGGTACCTGATTTTTTGGAGTCAGCAGCCCCAGCCGATTTGGGGGGCACTGAAGACGTTCGATTTGAATTTTTCCTGTCCATTTCTTCCTCGAATATCATCCAAACCCAAACCCAGCCCTTCAAGGGCTCCCAAATACTTTCTTCCTGCTCCAACCAATACGGCGGACCCGCAAGTAGAACGATTACAACACGTCTCGGTAGACATTTTTAGCACTCCATGATTACAACCCACCAAAGAAAAAATTAACTTCAATATAACAGATTTGTTAACACCTGTGGTAAGGTAAAGAGGGTAAAAGTGCTTGCTAAGCAACAGCGTTCGGGGGTTTTCTTCCCCCAAGCGCCTTAAAAATCGCCTTTAAAAAGCGCCAAATCAAGTCCCAGGGAAACAACCCTGAGAAAATTTCACAAGATGGCGATTGGAACGTGACAGTCCCCGGATGTGTGAAGAATTCTTCGTCTCGCGAGAAATCACGCGGAATTGCGGTTTCTGCGAATTTTGAAAACGGGTTTGTGCAACATTATTATTTTTTTTGTGTGGTAAGAAATTTACGTCGATTTAAATGATTTCAATGGACGTGTTTGCATAACAAATGCGTGGACTATTTCTTGAAAAGATATGTGTACGTTTTTAATTTTTTGCCAGTATTTGTTGGTCGATTTCGAAATGGCTAAAAACAGTGTACTGTGCACCACAGTGTGTCCAGTTTTCGAAATTTGAAATTAATTTCACCTTGTGACTTTTTTGGGATGTTATTTTAAAATTATATTATTATAACACATGCACAAAAACTGAAAGAGAATAAAGATAACAAAACTGGGTACCTAGTATTCATGAGTGCTTTTAAATCAGAGGATGCTAAATCAATCAATCTGGTAAAACAAATAAAAAATATAATGGATTTTATTTATACATGTATTTTGAATCTGTTTCCAGCCTTAGTCATTGTATTGAAGCCATAGTCACTGTATGCATGATATGTCGAGAAATTTTTACCGGAAAATTATTGGTCACCAGAAATTTCACATTTTTTCAGGGGAACAATTGATTTATTGATTGATTCATTAATTTGTATTTTAAGACGTGCTTAAGGGGAATTCACTTATTTAATGGCGGTGTATTCCAGCAATAATTTGATTGCACGTACTTCAATACAACCCTTTACCCCTAGATGTTATAATAGGCTTATAGAGCATATCATTTGGCAAAAGCATTACATGGCTGTGGGGTGTTTTGGTTATGCTATTGTATCCAGAGAAAATACCACGAAATAAACTTCGAGGAAATTTATAGTAGCAATGTTTCTTTCTTTAAACACAAACATTAACAGTATGAAAGTATGTGGAAATTATTAGTTTGCTTTCCTGGTTGCATCAACCTGAAAAGTATAAATAGCTGACCATAAACATACAGCTGACGGAACACCAACTCATGGTTCGATTTAAACACTATCGAACACTATATGTACTTGATTTAAATTTCTAATAATAAAATAATAAGATATTAATATTTTTTAATATAGTGATCAAATTGGTGGGGTGTTTCTTGAATATTGGTATCAAACTGTCTTTTTTAAATTTTAATTTTTGATTCTCAGTTTTGATTTTGAAACCATTAACTTTTTTCCAAGAGTACAACTGGTTGAAGTGAATACAGTACAATGTACATATAGATATATTTTATCTGTTTAGTTAAATTAATTTTGTTCCTTGCCAGTAAAAGAATATCTACATGTAGCCTACAGTATATGCAAAAACCAGGCTAGCTAACATTAACTCTGCCATGCTTTAACACATTCTCTCAGCCATGGAGCAAGCTCTCCTGTCGATTTTGATTTAATTTTGAGCAGAAATCCAATCAATCCTCAATTATTTGAGTGGAAACCTAGTGCATTGATGTCATACATTGGGAAAGGCTTGGAAAAGCTGATGTTACTGTTTGCTCCAGATCAAACCCTGACAATTTCTGGAAATCTTTTTCATTATTATTTATTTGTCAAATGGTCTGCCTGCTCACCATTTAGTATACAAATTTGAAAAAATCTCCAAAAAGCAAAAGGAGGGACCCCGCCACACACACCCTCTCACTCGCTACACTTGTTCGGGTGGTCGCAAAACTCGCAATGCTCCCTTGTAAAAAATTTCTGGGCAGAACCCTGTCAACAGTACTTAAGTATTTTTTCTCTTCATGGTAGTAATATTATGAAACATTCTTTGCTAAATTTGTGTTTAAAAAAATCTGGCTTTATTCAGGACTATTACTAGTAAACCTTTTGTGATGAAATCTGTTGATAATTCTTTTTTTCTTAAAATAAAAATTTCCACTTAAGTTCTGAAAACCATCAGAATGCATCTCCATCAGTCTAGGGGTTCTAGAGCTTCCGAGGCCTAGCCGGCCCCTGGACCTTCGCCTCATTTGGCTGTGATAGTAAACAAAAAATTTTTTTTTTTTTTTTTTAAGGCTTCACAATCATTTCTGTAGGCAACAACGCAGTACTTAAGGTTATTTCACTTATATGACAGCTGTAAATTCCAACAAAAATTATCACGTGCTGAGAACCAGACAGCATAGTTTGAGTGGCCCTGACATTTGGTGTTTGATAATGCCTGATGGTGAAAACAATGTCAGGGATCCTCTCTTTTTGAAATTGTTGAGGCTAAGCACCCACAGTTTTGTGTTTTGTGGCTGGCAAAATCAGATCAGTGATTGGTTCTTGCGGCATGAGTTAAAGGTTCACTGTATGCAAATTTAATTTCGGCGTATTATTTCTCTGGACATTTATCCTGTTTATACGTATTACAAAGTCTTTCAAACATGTGTTTGCTGAAATTATTGATATTTTAATGCTGTTTCACATGTTCATACATGTTCGATGCTAAATATGCAGGAAATAAACAAAATTATTTTCTACCAATTAACTTTGATCCCAGTTTCCGCGAGTGACATATTAAGCTTTTGAGATTGAGCTGTGTTTAAAAAATATGACAGACAGTGTATATCAACTAAAAAGTTGATAGAATTTATCGCAAATGTTAGAAAAGAAAAGTAAACAGGCAAGGTAGTATTCTTTTTACCAATTAATCTTGCTGGGACATTTTATTTGTGGACTTATGGACACTGAGTCACAGACCTCAGACATTAGTTTTTGTCCATCAGAAAATAACTAAAAAAAACTATTGTATGAGCCCCACTTCTACTCTTTAAGCAAAGTACGGCGTTGTTGCCTTTGTAAATAAATGACCTGTGATTGTCTTGCCTTTGTTTGTTGCAAGCAGCATCTAGAGTATTTTTTTCGGACAAGCTTGCTGTCAAATGAGGGAAATAGTACAGCATAAAACCCCTGGCAAACAAACAATCATGGTATGTTAATGTATTATTTTTTTTTTAGGTAAGTTTGAAAGCCTGAAGCTATGGCAGAATTCCACAGCCCAACTGTTACTCTGAATATAGATGAGTTTGATGAACCTGTTAAGCTGGTGAAATCTTTCTGTCCACAATTGACTGAAGAGGAATATGACGAACAGACAGCCACACAGACACAGAAAGCTCTTAAGGTATAGTCCATGTTCCCAATCATGAGGGGGCCATGACTAAGTGGTAGCGAGTGCGCTTTCTAATAATTGTTCAATGTATCGTTCACAGGATCGAATCCATCTGTCGACCCTCAGGTGTATGTGTTAATCACACATTGTGTGAAGTGGACAATCTGTCGTCATATAGGTGAAATACCCTTGAGTACAATATTAAACCCCAATCATTAAGCAGTGTCTTAACCAGAATGGCAAGATAGGGGTCTAACTTTACTGAAGTTGAGTCCATTGAAGCTCCAGATTCCTAGATGCCTGGTAAGATTATGGCAATGTATTTATGCACTGCAGGCCATATTTTTTCAAAATTTTGCGTAACCAATCTACCGTTAGGTGAATCAAAACCCACGTAATCTATCGTTCCGTTACGTGAGCAGGGCAAGACAAAATTCGAAACTTCCCGGCAATCGGCATCAAATATTAAAAAAATTTCCCGCCACTCACCCTTGGAAAAAAGTAATATTTCTC
>JAVFBW010182131.1:0-10640 GCA_034783835.1 Mopalia ciliata
CAATTTCTTAGTTTGAACAGATCCTAGTTCAGAAAATGTTGCAGTTTGAAACCCCTCCCGGAATCGAACCCACGACCGTCCAAGTTAGGCACCGATTCGCCTGTAGTAAATGCCGATCGCTTTAAATGATAATGATACCGTTCTCCTACCGATGTAAGAGCTGATGTGCTACCGAATACCACTTTTCCATCACATTAGTGTTACCGATGCGTCGTAGATGTTATACCGAGGTACCGCCGTTGTTCTGCCGATCTGCCACCGTTGACTACGCTCGTATAACCAGCGATCGGCTTACAGTATAGCCCATGCTGACCCTATATGCTGGTACATACAATACATTTTGTTAGGTATGGCTACCGGAGAACGCTCGATAACACCAGCCAATAAAAGTCTTTCAACGCGCGTTCGGCTTTGATTGTTTGTTTGGTTACTGGGGCAGCACATCCTTGAGCCGCCATTTTACAAACCTGTTTGCTCACGTGCCCAGGTCAACCAATAGAATCTTGAGGGATTTTTAAACGTGACTCCGGGCTTCCCAGGCATCTGATTGGACAACGTCGTTCTTATGCTTTACGCCCATACCTAACCAAATGTTCTATATGTACCAGCGTATATGGTCAGTATGGGCTATATTGTAAGCCGATCGCTGGTTATACGGGCGTAACGTTGACCGGAATATTAACTTTGTGTCTATCAAGAAGAAGTAAGAAACTATCCGTAACCCATAAAGACTCAATGGCATTGTGGTTTTCGCCTTTCGAAGGACTTTCATAGTGCAAGAAATACGGGGTTTCGTTCGTTTCGCGCAGTTTTAATATCAGAATTTTATGACGCCTTACCAGTAAAATATAATCTTTGTCAAGCAGTAGAAATATATAATTGAGCTTTAGCTTGATTTACCCATGATTCCACATCCGATTTATGTTCTTCGAGGTTTTCTCTATTTCTAGCTAAAGGGCGCTTTTCCACAATCATAGTCACATTGCCGTTGAAACTGGGTAATGGCTGATTTCGTTCTTTGTCTTGAAAGACTTCTGGGACGAGTTGCTCGAAAGATGATTAGCCGCTAACACCAGATAAAATCGCTAACACCGGGTTAGAGATAGACCTTCATAATTGCGTGACGTCATCTAATAGTGGATTAAATTTAATAGCGCTTCGAGCAACCGGCCCCAGGTGATATATACTTTTAATGGCATTGATTGTTAAATTTGTACCGCTCTGAGGAATGAAGACTATCTTTCAAAAATAAATTTCAAAAAGGAGTCCGGTATTTACTGCTGGTGAATCGGTGCACAAACTCTGACGGTCGTAAGTTCGTTTAAGAGACGGGTTTCAACAAGCAAAATTTTCTGAACTATTGACTATGTTCAAACTAAGAAATTTGCCCTCCATAGTAACAAAGATACGGCTAAATATTTACTTTGTTAAAGACACAAATATTATTCAAAACTTAATATTTTCTGTTAAGATTTCATGAACCAAAAATATCAACAATAACAGAGGCATTATACATTATACAAATACTGCATATTTGGGAAGGAAAGATACTGATGTGTTGGCTTAAGACCGTCAATATTCAACTAGCGCGAAGCACAAGTTGAACATCTGTTGAACTGACAAATTGCGATGTTCCATTCTCAAACATCCAGTATCTTATTTAATATACCAAAAGTATTCGTGCCAGTGTTTAAGACAAGTTCTATTTTCTGGAAAAAGTATCCTAAGCGAACAGGAGATAACTTTGATGGACAGAAGAATTATGGCCCACGCAGTGTGCAACTTTTATTTAATGACAAATATCATGCAACGTCATGTTTTGTGTTATTACACGTGACTTGGTTTCGATCAATGAGAAAAAACTTATTTGACGAAAAGTATAACAATGTGTTTCATTGGAAACCCTCTGGGTGAAGGCAGTAGCTTGTATGTTTGGAGCATAGTGACACTATCCACCACAGATGTTTTACTATATATTCTTCAAGATGTCAATCCGCCGTTTCCATTCTAGAATTTGATACCAAAAAGCTGTCTTTTATTTATCTACAGATATAATCGAAGGAATTTGTAAAGACAACAATGAGTGTCATGAACGCTGCGCGCCCACCGGTATGTTCTTTGGGCGGTGTTTGATAGACAGATGTAGCTGCTATACCTTGATGGGCAAGAGAGAAGGTATGACTTTTATAACTAGAATAAATTTATTATTGCTTTTATTCAATTATCTGTCAAATTTAAGCAATCGTTGGAAAACTGATAGAAGATAAGCGGAGCGCCATTTTAACTCACCTTAAAAGCCACACGAAGACCATTATTTCCAGTACCTCATATTTTACCAATGATATTTGAATATATTGATACCATAAAGAAATTGATCTATGTACTGAATCCCAAAGTGGATATACTAGCGAGCGTCATAAGGAGCATTCTAGAATAGAATCGATTCTACTTCCTACATCGAGACATTGTCTCTAACATACACCCGGGCTATCTAGTTTTTTTATTTTATTTGTTGATATGTTACTAACGTGGGCTCAAATACTGACAGAAATTAATGCGTGGTGACATGGTATGACGTGCGAGAGTTGTCTTAGTCTCGTGCACTACAAACACTCTCGCAAGAATACGATTTTTAAGGAATAAAAACGCCAACATTGTATTGCAAAAGAGAGCCCTAGTCAGAAACCGAATCATCGATACACTTTGTTATACCGCCGTTGTAGGGACACTACGTCAATGTCGAATTCACGTTTGTAAATGCCAGGAATCAATTTTGGCTGTCTTTTAGACGGGTATTATCTCAAAGTAGCGACTTATATGAACATCAGGGGTCCGTTTCACAAAGCCTAGTGTTGCCACGACAGTTACGTTCAACGTAAGTTAATTTCGTTTTGTGTCACGAGCCCCAGCATAATGACATAAACACAGTCTAGCTGTATTGAAGTTTATAAATATAGGCTTTTATTTTGCTTCTTGCATCCTTACTTATTATAAATAAAGCTGTATGCTTTGGTTGGGACATCCACTCCTAATACAAATAAAGCTTTGTGATTTGATTAAGGCGTCTCTACTAAATATATATATATAGCTTTATGATTTGGTTAGGACATGCATACTAAATAAACTTGTAAAAAGCAATGACATGGGCACAGAGATGTAGATTAATAAAAATCGATGAAACATCTTACGTTCTAGATAAACTCTCTGAGACAAGTTTCTTAATAAACCTTAATACCGAGTTGTGTTATGGGTAACCTACAGACATCTCGAGAGACGGTAATGCCACTATTATGGTTTATAAAGTATTGTTAAAAAGGTAGATATTTGACATGGGTTAGGAATAAGCCAACCTGGTAATTATTACTCTTCTATACTAAAATGGGTCTTCGTAAGAGAGAAGCAGACATTTTTGGTTTTGATATTCCTGTAACAGAAGACGATAAACTTGGGTCCTTGGTAGTCATATGAAAAACAAATGGAGTTATTTCCCTTTTCTCACCCTTTACCTACATGGTTCTAAGTTGAAACCCAGTGGATACAAAGTTTGAAAAGTTTGAATCCTATCAGTTTGACCTAATGGAGCTCAAATGATTGTTGTCTCTAAGCCGCAGAGGGTTTTTGGTTTCACCAACATATTGTTTCAGACACTGTTTACATGTTATAAGGTATACCATATTTTCTATTTTGTTGCCCAACAAAGCTGGCTTTATCTAGTATGTAAGTATCGAATTTGCATCTCGCTTTCATACATTTTGAGGACTTGCCTGACTCTGTTACCAGGCGATTGTAGTATATTCTTCTAGGAGCTTATTTTAGCCCTTGGTATAGTTTTGTTGTGATTTGATTTGGTGAAGAAGTCCCCTTGTATATATTCTTGGGATATGGCCCATAAACGTAACAGAACAAGTCAGATTGAAGGCAGCAAGAGTGCTATAATTTATATGAAACCTTATTATTTGTGATTTAATAATTATCCCTTGAAAGTATATGGAGGATGAAAGGATATAGCATAAAGTAGTTGGTGGGAATCTGTAGACTTAAAGAACACGTTAAAATCCAAAGAGCCTAAAGTAAGTATATCAGGACCCTTGTATACCGTAGGTCTAACATGTAAAAATCTACTCTATCAAAGCTAATACTGGGCCGGAGGATAATGTTCAGATCATATCTAGAATATAGCTATTTTATCCCAATATCAAGGATACAACAGGGGTTGCTTTGCACACTTACCAAGGGCTTCATGTTCCCACTCTGCCATAAAAATGGAAGCAAGGCTAGAACTAAACCTTTTACCCATTTGCTGGTATATTTTGTCATTTTACACGGAAGCATTACTTTTCAAGCTGACTCGAACAGTTTTAATATCTGAGTAGTTGGACGACGGGAGTCGGGATACCGATCGAAAGCATTATCAACATAACGAAGCCCTTTCTAAATGTCGATATTTGTGTACACAGATTCAACGTCAAGTTTTACTAATATGTTGTCTTTATCAACCTGAATTTCTCAGTATTTGTTTTATGAAGCTGTTAGAAATTGGTTAAGTTGTAATCAATAAGTTCTGAAAAATTTGGTAAGATTCTGTGGAACAATCTGATATAATGCAGGCATAAACGGTTGGGGTCATTGCTCCTGTGGTTTGTGAATTTCAGGGAGAATGTAGAAAAGTCTTTATTGGGCCGTGAAAAGATAAATACCTTGTTTACTACTCAGGAAATTCCGATCCTCTAGAGATAGAATTGTATCATTGAAATTCGTAAGGTTTTGAGGCAAAATAAGATTATGATAGATGTAACGTTATGATAGGCTTTGTACGGCTATATTAGTATTGTAGCTGACCTTGGGCTGGCTTGATATGCTTAGAGGGATATATAAATATTTGGAGCTGACCTTGAGAATTTACCGAAATCTCTGTTACACACGAATGCTTAATCATATAAGCGTTACGACATGCAAGGCTTGTAAAATGTGTTAAAACTTTCGGAAGTGTTTTTAAACAATTCTCAAATATCTTTTTTTTTAAATCTACACGAACGTAGAAGAGAAAACAGAATTACATTAGGGTCTTGCTGGACCCCTTCGGCTCAATATGAACCATTTTTTTTATCGCTTAGATTAAAAGTTAGGATTTAAAAAGATATGTTTGTGGAAAAAAATAATTCGAAATTACAAACAGTTAAATTGGAGCCGTAAATTTAGTTATCATTAGTTAGTTATCATACTTAATCATATATACAAGTCGCAAAACTTAAAATAAATTAAATTAAATTAAAAATTAAATTCTGGCACCTCAGTTTTAATCAGGCTCTACTTTTCCCATGCGTATTTCTATAAAACTATTGATGCTAGAAACTTCCAATTTGGACCATTTTAAAGAACGTAATGCGATGTAGTAAACAGTATCTCATTTTTTTTATAAGTTCGTCCTTGATTTGTTTAAATGTTTCCCGAATGTTTTATTTTACATTTCCTTATCAATACTTTTTTAAAAATGGGACACTGCTCGCTAGATTAAGAACTATTCTACTCTGTCAACTAATTTATTGCACTTCGAGAAATAAACCATGAAAAGTTTTTTTTTTCTGTTGACGTTTACTCATTTTGCTATATTTTTTGGAAATAATAATTGGATTTCCACCACATATATATAATCCTGCTTATTCAAGCTTTCCAAAAATACATACACATATATGTTCAGATTTATATTCTTTTGCATAAGAGACTAAGTACAACAGTTGTTCTGAAAATCAACCAAGGGGTCCAGCAAGACCGTAGGGCGGTATTAATCTATAGCAGTATGCTTTAATATTGAGAAAAAGATTTATTAAAAATTCGGCCTTAAATGAGGCTTACAAAAAAGAACAGAACATTCTGAATTGTATCTGCATTATATCGTTTGAATAGTTTTAGTGAAACTAAATAACGCTCCGACAGACTATTTCAATATAACAAAAAACTGAACCACTTGTATATGTTAATATATTTTGAATAAATGAAGAGAGAAAAATGTGGTCAGCAAGTCTGCTCTCCTTACAAAGGAATCAACGTGTAAAACGTCCGTCGATATACCTTAATGCCATCATGGCTCATTACCTGCAATTATCAATTTCCGCGTGCATATAGCCAAACACTTTAACAACTCTTAAAGTTCTCCAGCCGTCTTGCTAATTTCCTTTCGCTTTTGTTCGTTCACAACCATCTGGCATACGGTAATGTCAGAACCTGTTTCGCGTGGGAATCGGGTGCACACAAAATCTCAACCTACAACGTAAATGGTATGCACAGCTAACCTACAGTCGAGAGACTGTATCGGCGTTTGAACTCTCTCCGATGATTGTGATTATCTCCCTTTGATGATTCAACTGTCAGGACCGTTCTAAACGGCCAAACTGGTCCTCCTCCCCGCCCCTATCCAAAGTCTTTATTCGTCTGCGTAAACAACAGATGGGTAACTGTTCTTTATAGGGAGAGACAATTCTACTACAAAATAAACCTTTGTGATTCGAATAACGAATACTGTTTTTTGTCGTTATTCGACATTCGAGAATGGAGTCCAAGGCTGTGGGGTAATAAACCATACGGCTGGAAAGCGACTCGTTCCGGGCAGATTTATTTCCTCAGCGCCATAACACTTTGTAATTGGAATAAAGCATACCATATTTTGTGGTTAGTCGTGATTCAGGGAAACTTCGTTTCCAAAACTCGGCTTAAAAACTACAGGTTAAGTCTAATCAAATAACTGGCCCCAATGTATTGCTAGTAAGTGACCCTCTCCTGCTTGCAATAACAGACCCTACGAGTCACACATTCATTGGTGAAACCCCAACTGAGAAAACTTAGTGACCATGAAATGTTTTACCGACAAGAATAATTAGTTATTTAAGTGGCATTTAGAAGCTGGGTAACATAAAACTAATACGAGATTCATATGGATAACAACTTCTTGATTTATTTTATTTCAAGACCTAAAAAACGATCTCTGAAATGGGATTGAAACATTGTGAAAAATAAACCAAGAAGTTGTTATCCATATGAATCTCTTATTAAGTTTATCAATAAGCAGGTTACCAAATACAATTATAGATTGCCTTCCGAATTATGAATACTGAATAGAATAATATACCTTTTTTTGAATAGGAAACGATTGTGCGATTTCGTCGGACTGCCCACAACAGAGATGCGAAGGGGAATTCCAGATGAAGGCGGTGTGTCAGCGAGGAACGTGTGGTTGTGGATTTTTACTGGGCAAGTTATCGTACTTCTATATTCAGTTGGTGTTTTCTATTTAATTTAATTGGTTAATTTTAAAAAGATTCTGTATTCCCTAAAGAAAAATTAAGTGGAAAAGCGTTGTGTAAAAATGATTTGCCTTACGCATGTAGCAATTCACGAAAAAATTGTTTTGGAACGAGAAACTTCGGGTGTTTTTTTTTATGGTATTCAAAGTTTGCTTTAACTACTTATCTCTTTAAGGTTAGTTAAATAATGTTTAAAGAATAGAATTCACAGATCTGTTATCTCTCTTGGTAGCCAATAGAAAGGAGGCGCTCGTCCGTCGGCCTTTTAATTGGCGAAGTTTCATTCTTTAGCATGATCTCCAAGACGGAGTGGTCTAGAGCGTAGCTCTAGTGAGCATGCTTCTGGTCCACATATCCCCTTCACCTCTGGGGTCGCGGGTTCGATTCCCGTGAACCGTATGTGGGTTGGTATGCCAGCAACCAGCGGAAGGTCGTCGGTTTTCTGGGCTAATTTACTACCCAGTTTTCCTCCCAAACTCGGAAAAATAATGATGACCCATGTTTATCCAACATCGGATGAATAAAAAACAAAATAGGTGTGAATGATGGGTGTAGTATTTCCTCTGTTTTATACGTAAAGCCCGCATGATTCAATGTCTGAAAGTTGTTTCTGTTCTTATCACAGGCTAAATTCGGATACAGATGAAGGAAATAGTGGTTTGCTTGACGAGTACACTCCCTGACATTTATAGTATTTGCTATGTAGTCATTCAACCGCGATAAAATTACTGCATGAGTTCGTATCCAGTTGTCATTTACACATTTGATATGATTATGGCTCTCACTGATAAACTGCTATTTATATGTGCAAATCCTCGCATTCTAATCTCCTGACAAAAAAGTTTGTCCGATGTTGATCAGAACAGGGTGATAGCGAAGGAAATCGATATAGCTTGCAAGTCTTCTTCTATTCTACTTCACTTCCGGGTACCTCATCCAACCTGTAAAGCGATGTTTCGAATACTGACCTGGACCCGATTCCACAAAGCAGTTTTATACCCAGGTCAAAATGTTTAAAGGCCCTCACATTTCTCAGTCTTGAATTTAACATTTAATATGTTAGCATAAGTATTATAACGTAGGTAAGTCACAATTACAGGTATTAATTTAAAACTAAGTTAATGCAAGTGGCAATAATATAAAATTTAGTATTTTGACTTAAGTCAAAAAATGCTTGGTGGAACCAGCCCCTGTAAGCGCTGTATTCAACCGTATTCCCGAAAAAGTTCCTATAGCGGTAGTAGTACGTAAATATGCTGTAGTTCATCCAAGTCACTACCGATCCTTTACTCAGGTCTTTTTTACCAGTCCTTACACATATCAATTGCAGTCTACAACAGTGATACCTATATAGCTTATTAGAGACATTCAAATATTGATTCTTTCAGTCGAATTAACATACATGAAGACATTGACATTATGTTATATGATTACTGTCTTCAAACAACGCCGGTATAACACAACTGTATCGATGATTCGTTTTCCGGATCGGGTTTCCGTTTGCGAGATAATGTCAGCGTTTCTATTCTTTATGCAATCGTATTCGCGCGAGAGTTTTTATAGTGGGTGAGAGCAAGACAACTCTCGTGCGCCATATCGGGTTTTCGACCATTTATTGCAGCCAATATTTGAGGCGACGATTGCCACAGATCATTAAAAAATAATTGCAAAACAAGATGGCCCGGGTGTTTCTTATAGTTCTTGTCGCGAAGTAGAAAGTTGAATGGATTCTATTTTAGAACGCGTTCGTATTTTTAAATTTTCTGTTCATGATAGAGCTAGAAAGATCGTTGGTGGTACTCGGAAGTGGAATGAATCACGTGAAACATCTAAGATCACATGACATGTCATGTCATTTTGGGAGTTCCAGACTGAAGTTGGTCATGTCGTACCTAAGGCTGAGTTCGTTCAACTGTGTGTCTGAGAAACAACTCAGAGGCCCGTTTCACAAAGCGATCTTAGCTTACCCAAAACGTAATTGCCATGGCAACCAGTGATGAAAACAAAGTGTAGTCATGTGAGACGAGCCCCCTGTTTGTTACCAATAAAAGTTTGTGGTAAGTTGTAGATTAGAAACGGTTAGAAAGGGATTTAAATTTGAATCATTTAAAGACAACCCTCTTGTACTTATCCTGCGGAATGGAGCATTTATTAAGCGAATATTAAGACAGCAGTTGCACATAGCCGTTGATTGGAGAGTATGTTTATATATGCAATCACAGCGTTCTCCTGTAACGTGGACACTTTCTCTTTGTTATGGCATGGCTTACGTAAACCTACTTCAACATTGCGACTACACAAATGCCTTTGTTTGTTTATTTGTTTGTTCAATTGGGTTCCAACGTCGTACTCAAGGGTGCTTCGCTTATATATGACAACGGATTGTCAACTTCACACTGTCCCTTGCCCTATTAGAGTGGAAAACCTGGAGAAAACGTCGTAAAAAAACCCACCCCCGCGATCGCCGGAGCCACAACTTGTGACTCACTCAAATACCTAAGGGGTCGACAGGTGGACTCGATCCCGTGAACAGTACAGCGAAGTAGGTTTTAGAAAGCAGGCTAGCTAACCATGGCCGCGGGCCTCAAATACCTTTGGAAATCACTTGACAATCTTTCTAACTCGAATATACGAATGAATTGTCAGAGGCGGCATGTTTCCATTCAAGTTGCAGTTTCTCTGTGATATAAGTGGTGATTCTTATTTAATCTAAATGAATAGCTCGCCATCTGGTAAATAGAAGCTGTCTATACTTGGCACTGGAGGAAGATTGACTTTGCCAAATAATGAACAAAAACATTGTATATTGGTTGTACTGGTATTTATTATTTTTGGAATACGCAGCTGTCATATAAGCGAAATGCCCTTAAGCACGGCGTAAAACACCAATCAATCTTTGGTCGATTAAGATATACCTTTGTTGTGATTGGACACAGCACAGAACAATTTTCTCAGCTCTATTCTTGGTATTATTCAAGAAACAGGCAATGTTCGCTTACTGCAGAGTTGTCGTGACGTGCATTTGCATGGGCGTGCCAGTTCCCGTAGAATTCAATTCATCACATCTGATTGGACGCATCACTTTACTCCAGAAGTCTTGATTTTGTCTGACTTTAATTATCAAATAAATTGCGTGCAACAGGTGCCTTTCAGGGACGAATTTAAATGTCCCTGATCAAACTAAAGTGCATGAATTTAGACATGTACTAACATCAACGGTATCGATGTACAGATGCATTACTCAAATCTACTTCACACTAAGACAGTTTGTTTGTTTGTTTGATTGGGGTTTAACGTCGTACTCAAGGGTATTTCACTTATATGACGATGGATTGTCCACTT